>APFE030270652.1:51771-73420 GCA_000404065.3 Pinus taeda | reverse complement strand
TCCAGTAGTATTGGTGCACAAGAAGGATGGATCATGGTGCATGTGTCTGAATTATAGGGAGCTCAACAAACTCACTATTAAAGATAAGTTTCCCATTCCTATCATTGATGAATTACTGGATGAATTGCATGATCAATTTACTTCACCAAGTTGGATCTTCATTCAGGATATCATCAAATCAAAATGAAGACTGAAGACATTTCGAAAAAACATTTAGAACTCATGAGGGTCATTATGAATTTTTGGTCATGCCTTTTGGCCTTACCAATGCACCTTCTACATTTCAAGGTTTGATGAATTCCATTTTCAAACCCTTCCTTAGAAAATTTGTGTTAGTATTTTTTGAATACTAATCTACAAAAAGTCTTGGAAGGATCATGTTGAACATGTTGACAAGGTGCTACAACTATTGGAGGAGAAACAATTATATGCAAAAAGATCCAAATGTTTCTTTGGAGTATAAGAGGTAGAATATCTAGGTCATACTGTATCTCATGAAGGAGTTAAGGTAGACCCTAGCAAAATTAAATCCATTAAGGAACGGAAAATCCCCACATCCATAAAGCATCTGCGAGGATTCTCGGGTTGACATGGTATTATCGCAAGTTTGCTAAGAATTATGGGAGAATAGCAGCACCTCTAACAACATTATTGAATAAAGATGCATTTTTATGGACCCCAAAAGCAACAAAGGACTTCGAACATCTTAAAGAGGCAGTGTGCCAAGCATCGGTCTTAGCTACACCGAACTTCACAAAAACCTTTATTGTGGAATGTGATGCTTCAGGAAATGGAATTGGTGTTGTTTTAGTGCAAGATGAAAGACCCATTGCTTTTGAAAGTCGTCCAATCAAGGGAAAGTTTTTACACAAAGCTATTTATGAGAAGGAAATGTTGGCAATACTACATGCACTTAAGAAATGGTGACCCTACCTAATGGGAAGACACTTCTAGGTAAAAATGGATCATGATAGCCTTAAATACTTTTTATAATAAAGATTATCCTCTGAAGAGCAACAAATGTGGGTCACAAAGCTGTTGGGTTATGACTTTGAAATCATCTACAAAAAGGGGAAGCAAAATGTGGTGGCATATGCACTCTCAAGAAAGGATGAGGATGTGGAAGCATTGTTGTGTGCCATTTCTATTATCCAACCAGATTGGATAAACGAAGCAAGGGAGGAAAGGAAGAATGATGAAGAAGTGTGGGCACTTATTCGAAAATTACAATAAGATTCCAGTACGTTTGATACAATTAGCTGGAAAAATGATTCGTTATGGTACAAAGATCGCATATACCTCTGTAAGAATTCCCAGCTAAAACAAAAGATTCTTATGGAATTGCACACTTCTCCCTTAGGAGGGCACTTAGGATTTTTAAAAACTTACCATAGGGTTAAGAAGGAATTTTTTTGGGATGGCCTTAAATTGGATATTCAAAATTTTGTCGTAGAATGTTTGGTTTTCCAACAAAACAAAGTTGAAACAATTAAGACCCCGTGTCTATTAAAACCTTTATCCATTCCAGGCCGACATTGGGAGGAGGTTTCAATGGATTTTATCCCAGGTTTACCCAAGTTTGAGGGAAAGAGTGTCGTCATGGTGGTAGGTTATAGACTTACCAAGTATGCACACTTTTGTGCATTATCACATCAATTTAAAGCCAATGCAGTTTCTACTGCACTTATGGAAACAATTAAAAAGCTACATGGAAACCCAAAGATTATTGTAAGTGACAGAGATACCATCTTCACTGGAAATTTTTGAACAAAATTATTTTCTTGTCTTGGTACTCAATTTTCTCATAGCTCATCTTATCAGCCTCAATCTGATGGGCAAACTAAGATAGTAAACAAATGTTTGGAAGGATATCTTCGCTACTTTGTATCTGATAAATAGACACATTGGGTCAAATGGTTGCCTCTGGTTGAATGGTGGTATAACACTTCCTTCCATACAACAACAAAAATGACCCCATTTATGGCACTTTATGGATATCAGCCACCATCCATCACATCATATTTAAGAGAAAATTCTAAGGTTCAAGCTGTGGAACATCACATCGAGGCATCAACAACAAGTCCTCCAACTCTTAAAGGATAACCTCATGTTGGCACAGAATAGAATGAAACAACAGACATATCAACATCACAACAAAAGAAGTTTTGATGTAGGTGATTAGGTATTCTTATGGCTACTACCATATAAACAAATGGTCCCTCAAGAAAGCTAAGAAGGATAATAATTATCACCAAAGCATTATGGTTCGTACAAGGTGTTGCAAATATTGGTACTATGGCATACAAATTAGAGCTTCCTGCAGCTTCTCGAGTGCACCTAGTTTTCCATGTTTCATGTTTAAAGAAGGTTATAGGCGACAAGATCCCAGTTCAAACAATATTGCCAGAACTTGACAAGGAAGGAAAAATTATATTGGAACCAGAAGCAGTTACAGAAACAAGAACTCGACGGCTACGAAATTGATCAATTTCAAAGTATCTCATCAAGTGGAAGAACTTATCCATTGAAGATTCCACACGGGAGGATGAGAATTTTATACAGAAGCATCCAAAGCTACTCAAGCATTGAGGACAACACTTTTTTGAAGGAGAGGGGCATGTTAGGTCCCTATTATACTAGTGATTACCCCATTACTATTGTAGTTTTATCCCTTATTAATATTTTTGTGCCCCTGTTGTCCCCATATTACTATTGTTATGCCCCATAGAATCCCTCTATTGTTATTTTTGTGCCTTTATATTATTATTTTTAGGTCGGTTGGGTTATATTGTGACTCCTTAGACTCCTATATATAGAAAGGAGGTTTTTTCATTTGAATCATCCAAGAATTGTTCATTTATGTAATGTAAAGGAGGTTGCCCCCTCGAAGAGGCTTAATTCTAAGGCGTTGATCTATCTTTTCTATATTTTTGTGAGCTGGTTTCATAATAGGACTCATCCCTCAACGTTATCAATATCCATTGTAGGACCCTAATTGCTAATTGCCCTTCAGTGAAACTTTGGATTTTCTTGACCTTTCTCGGTTAACTAATGATCCACTTCTTTATTTACCATTTTCGCCAAATATTCCTACAAAGTTGCCCAGTGATATTCCTAAGTTCGAAGGTAAGTCGAGTGAAGATCCATGCAACCATCTTATGACCTATCATCTTTGGTGTGCGTCCAACTCATTAAACGACAATTCTATTAGATTACAACTTTTTCAACGAACCTTAATTGGTTTGACAACCAAATGGTATGTAGAATTGTTGCATGCTTCCTTCAACACATTTAATGCCCTTGCTACAACCTTTTTGACCCATTTTCAGTTGCACATTCGGTATGATAATGGAACTAAAATTTTAACTTCTATGAAGCAGTCAACTTCAACCCATATCTCATATCATATTCACAAATGGAGATGAAGACATCGCTTAGTTAAATTTTACATTCCATACTAGATTTTGGCTGAAGGGTTCATAAAATCTCTTTTACCCATAATAACTGAAGATGTGGCCAAAGGGGGTGTTGTAATTGAAGAGTTGGTAATTTACCGTGCTCAATACCTTGATCTTGTTTATACTTAGTCTGGTACTTTGTATGAGAAGATCCTAGATTTAGCCTGATCTACCCCAAATAATCCACCTCTTCCAGGAGCCATGTCGCAGATGGCATGATTGGTTATGTAAGCCAAAAATATAAGAACAAAAAGAAAAATTCTAAGAAAGTTCAGGTTTCGGCTCTATCTGATTCACCTGACGAAGATCCTTCTCCCGAAATTACCTCTGAAATTAATGTCATGGAGTCATCTATTGGAAAGGGTAAAAAATCCAAAAATAAGAAAAAGGGAAAAGGGAAAACTAAGCAAGACAACCGTTCCAAGGAGAAATCAAAGAAGAATAACCATCTGACAAAAAGAGGAAACCTTGGTATCCTTGCTTAATTTCTGAGGAAGATCATTACACGGAGTGCCCTCATCGGGCCGAAGTTTCCAAATTCGTCAAAAGTTCACCCAAGCCCATTGTTTTGAAGGATCTTTTTCCTCCACAAGAGATTAAAATGGTTTCTCATGACCAATACTCCTCATCTGCATCGGAAAATATCATGATGATGTCTTCTAGAGTTATGGCAGCAACGAGATCTAAATATTACACATCAAAGTGTCATGTTTAAGATGGATATGACTCTAGTTCACCTAGTCAAACTTCCACATCTACTCCTTATTTTGAACCATTACATATTGAAAAATCAAACCATGATATGATAATTCATCCGCCTCCTAAGGGTATGCTTCGTAAGTCAACTTTTAATCCTCATGTGAGGGTTGCCCAAAACTATAACAACATCGAAGATCTGGCTATGTCACCTTCTACCATGTCTACCCTTGAAGTGATGCAAACTTGTCTAGCACAAAGGAAATTATTATTATCAACTATAGGAGTGGTAGATCCTCAAGACTCCCACTTTATTTTTTTCGATCTCGAAAATCATGTCCCACGTCTCCCGCACCAACTAGCTTTTCAGATACCATTTCACATCAAAACTAGACAAGTTTTTCAATTAGTGATTGACAAAGGAGCGTCGACATGCATTATGTCCATTTCCTGTTGGAAAGCCTTGGGTTCTCCAACAATCAATCAATCTCCCATGACTTTGAAGGCCTTCGACAAAAGCGATTTTCGTCCATATGGACTTTTAAATGGTTTACCAATCGAATTAGAGGGAAAAACAGTTGCAATATATGTTGAGGTTATTGATTCTCAACTTGAATATGACCTTTTTCTTGGTTGGACTTAGACTTATTCCATGGCGCAGTAGTGTCATCATATTTTAGGATGATTATGTTTATTCACAAAGGAATAATTATAAAAGTAGATCAATTATCCTACTATATCTCAGACCCTAATTCCACCGGTAGTATCCCATTTGTTGGAAAATCAACCACTCCATATGAGGAAGTTGGTGTTGGCCTACTCAAAGAATCATATTTTATGGGAACCTTTGCGTTTCCTCCACCCAATTTCCCTCATAATGATGGCCAGATTAACATGATTACATCAAGTACTTTCGAATTAGGAGATTCGTGGAAAGTACCTTCAAAATTGGAAATGATCTTATATGGCAATCAAATGCCTCATAGCCCTTTTCAGTTAGCCTATGAGGCAATTCAATATTTTTCCAACTCATCAACATTTGATAATGATCGAATTAATACGATTATTGATGAATATTCTCATTTGTCATGCATAGAACCAATCTCTATGCTTGATCCTTTTAACGCAGATTTTTAAACTAATGAAGGGATTATGGAAGTCATGACTTTGGACAAAATGCCATAGGATGATACTCATCATCATTCAACTTTATTTCCATCCTTCGAAAAAATTGAGAATAATTTCTCATCTATGTTTTCACCTGAGACCCTTAGTGACCCTCAATGTCCATTACCTACCCTTTGTTCTAATTCTGAATAGGATTTAGGGAACATATCGGCAACGATACCTATAGATATCTCAGTTAAACCCGAGATAACTGAAAATATTCATATAGGAGCTCCTTGTTTGTTAGAAGAGATTTCAACTTATAAAACCCTATTTCAGGAATTCCGTGACATTTTTGCTTGGTCCTATGAATAGATGCCAGGAATTGACCCTAGCATTGTTGTACATGAAATAAAATCTTATCTACCCTAGCATTTCTAGACAACGATTACATCCTATACATCTGTGAAAGGTTGCCGCCATCAAAAGTGAAGTTGAAAAATTGTTGAAACCAATTTTTATTTACCCTATTTCTTTAATGGATTGGGTATTAAATATTGTACCTGTTAATAAAAAGCAAAGAACTATTCAAGTGCGTGTTGATTACCAATATATAAATCAATCTTGTCCTAAGGATAATTATCCAACTCCGTATATCGACCAAATTGTTGATGATTGTGTTGGGAATGAAATTTTTTCTTTTATGGATGGATTTTCTGGCTACAATCAAATAAATATACTCCCTTCCAGTGAAAATAAAGCAATATTTATATGCCCATGGGGAACTTTTTCTTATCGCAAACTCCCATTTGGCCTAAAAAATGCTAGCGTGACTTTTCAACAAGAAATGTCTTATGCATTCCATGATATCAAACATATTGTTCAGCCTTATTTAGATGACCTATTAGCTCATTCTATGAAACAACAAGATCACTCATTGCACTTAAAAGAAAATTTCATTAGCAGCAGGCATTATAATATTCACTTGAATCTGCACAAGTGTGTCTTTTTGTGTACAATCAAGTTGACTTATAGGTTTCATCGTTTCAAAGGAAGGCATTCATGTCGATCCCCTCAAGGTAGAGGCAATCTTGAATTTGCCCGCTCCTTCTATCCTTACTCAACTCCAAAGTTTGCAAGAGAAGGCAAAATTTTTGCATAGATTCATCCATAATTATGCTAAACTAGCCCAAGGTTTTACTCGATTGTTGAAAAAGGGTATTCCATTATTTTGGGATGAACTTTCTAATAAAGATTTTGATGGATTAAAGCATGCACTGACTAATGCATCGTTACTGCATCCACCTAATTATCATCGAGACTACTTTATTTACTTAGCTGCATATGATGCCACCATTGGCATGGTGTTAGTCCAAGAGGATGATTTTAGCAGCGAACATGTGATTTACTATTTGAGTAGGAGTCTCACTAAAACTAAGATTAAATACACACATGTGGAGAAGCTAGCCTTGGCAGTGGTGCAAGCTATTCAACGATTCTGTCACTATATACTTCTCTGAAAAACAACTGTCATTTCATATTTCAACCCTATGGTGTAAATTTTCACAAAAAAATTGCTAGGGGGTAAATACTCGAAGTGGATAGTTATTTTACAAGAATTTGATTTGGAATTTAAAAAATCCAAATCAAACAAATCCTTGATTTTCGTTGAACTATTGTGTGACTTTCTCCATACTGATATAGAAATTGTAGCAGAAGATTCTTTTGATGACGAATATCTCTTTCTTATTAGTACGTTAGATCTGTGGTATGGAGACATCATTGTATATCTCCAAACAAAAAAATTTAGGCCTGAGTTATCCAAAATTGATCGTCAGTGAATTCGATACCAATCCCAAAAATACAATATTGTTGGTGACACTCTTTATCATCGTGGTTCTAATTCTGTATTTTGACATTGTTTAACCTTTCAAGAAGCCGAAAAAACTTTAAATGACTTCCATTTTGGAGCATGTGGTGGTCACATGTCTAGGTATTCTAGTGCCCAAAATATATTACGTGCTAGTTATTTTTGGCTACATCACTACAATATGCAAATGTCATAATTTCTAAATCTATGATCGCAAAAGGCGAGCAACTCCAACTCCTCTTCATCCTTTCATTGTTGTCAGTCCTCTTTCCAAATGGGGCATCAACTTCGCCACATGTAACCCCCACTCGGTCAGGGGGCATGGATACATTATCCTTGTAGTTGACTACTTTACAAAATGGGCCGAGGTAATGCCTACATATAGAGACGACAATTAATCTGCAACAATTTTCATTTTGAATCATGTAATTGCTCAGTTCAGTGTCCCACAAGCTATTGTTACAGACCATGGTAGTCATTTTCGTAACTTTATGATGGTCAAACTATCCACACAACTCGGCCTTCGCCATGATAGCTCTACTCCATATTATCTACAAGCTAATGGTCAGGTCAAAGATGTCAATAAAGTTTTAACCAATATGATTAAATGGATAGTTGGTACGCATAAAGGAAACTAACATTCTATGCTCTTTTCAATATTATGGGTTTACCGTACTACTGTAAAAACATCGACCGATTTTACTCCTTTCCAACTTGTTTAAGGTTTGGAAGCAGTATTACCTATTGAATATGAGATTCCATCCCTTAAGCTAGCTATCAAATTATTTCCTGTTACCTCTGCGGATGAAGAACGCTTTGTACATTGAGCTCATTTAGATGAAAATCGTTGAAATGCTGTATTGGCTAGCGAAGCTCACCAGAAACATGTCAAAGCCCAATATGATCAAAATGTTAATCCTCGTACATATTCAAAAGGTGACGTAGTATTGGTTTATTATCAAGCTCATGACAAGTTAGGTGCAAGGAAATTCGAGCCCATGTGACATGGCCCTTACATCACAAATGTGTACTAGCTAAAGGTGCCTATGAGTTGGTTGATTACAATGGTGTTCCTTTGGGAAATCCCAAAAATGGTCTTTACCTAAAGAGATATTTTTCATTAAATTTTGGTGAATATATGTACATTATTTACCATTTTTTAGGAATGTTTGATAATTAGTGTTTTTACATTTTCTACTACTTCTCCTGCTTATCTTGTTTTTACATTTGATTTGCAGAAGTCGACGTTCTCTCAAACTTATATTTGGCTTTGTTGACGGTGCTAGTCATAGCACTCGAAATTTATCTTCTAAAACCTGGGTTATCTATTCACCCAGTGATGAGCTAGTTTCTATTAATGGAATATTCCTCGGTCAAACAATGAAAAATACAGCATAATATAGCACAGTCATTGAGATATTAGCTGATGCCATCAAATTTGGTATCTGTCGTTTGATCGTTAGTTTAGATTCGCAGGTCGTGGTATTACATTTAAATGGTGTCTATATAGTAAGAAGTCCAACCATGTTAGGAGTATTTTTACTAGTCCATCTCTTGGAAAGGTAATTTGATTACATCGAATATCAACACATTCCGAGATATTTAAACACATTGATAGATGCATTGGCGAATCATGTGTTAAATAGACATTTTCTACATATGTAAATTAAAAACAATATTCATTCATATATTGATCAAGATAAACATAGGTAAAAAGTAGGATGTTTTTCATTAAAATAGATTTTGGGTGTGTCTACAAAATATGTCATCCGAGGACACAAGGCCCCATGGCCATTTATTTTCCAAATACGCTAACACCAAAAAATAAAAAATGTTCCTAGAAACTAGAACAAATAGGCATGATGATGCTCATGATAACACACGATAGCATGAGCAACTCGACGTAGAAAACATCTGAGAGGCCCTGGAACCCCAACTACATGCATCTGATAGGTGCGTGGAATGTCATCGATCCCAATCTCTGGGATGCTAGAAGTCAACCTCTCAAGGTTTTTCTATAACTCTATCAAGATGTTCTCTACCTCTAGGTTCGTTGTCACAACTACTATAGGATGCTCACCTCGTCTATTGTATCGTCTCAACCCGGTAGGTCAATTTGGACCCACATTTTCACATGCATTTCAGATAATTAGCCTTTGAAGACAAAAAACACAAAATCTTGAAAATTTGAAAATATGTCAAAATGAGAAATTCTTACCTAGATCACCCGACTAAGTTGTGGCAGGAAGTGGGATATCAGGATCACCTCTATAATCCATCTCAGCATACGGAAAGTCCTCGATCAGGACAATCTATTAGCCCAACCAGTGAAAAATCTGTCGTATACCTCACTACAGGCCCATCACCTCCATGGCATGCCATCAGTGCAACCCACCTGATCATGCGTGGATCCATCAAAATCCCCTTGCCTGTTAGAATCTGTTGTGGCCAAATAATAGGAACCATCTTTAGGGAAAAAGAAACAAGAATGGCACCATAACCAAAATTATTCAGTTTTCCATTCTTGCACCTAGTCAACTTGCCCTTCATATTCACCACCACTGCCTCACACCAATTATATACCATGGATTCCCAACACTCCACAAGCATCTACATCTATGCCCGTGTAGCGAGATGAAGGGTGACACTACCAGTCAGTTTCCAAACAATAAAAGCAATGGTACTCAAGGGTAAAAGTTTGATGGACTGAATATCAATTCGTCTATCCTTGGGTGGTGCACCCCTACAAAAGTACCTTAGGTATCCATCAGTAGTGTCTCCCCCTGCTCTTGATCCAAATAGTGAAGGATCAGCTCCCCGATAAGACAACCTAGTCAGGAAATAGATATCCTCAGCATCAATGGTAAGGCGATAATCAACAATCAAAACACTTTTCCTAGACATTCCAGGTCCTTACCAACCACGTCACTAGATCTACCTGAGCTTTCATCCCAGGGATAAGCCAGTATTTTAGGAGGCCACAAGTCCTGAGAGCCTGCAAGGTGGCCAGATTCTCCAAAGCTACCAAATCATTGGCTTCATGCTCTCTTTCCCTCTACTCCATTTTTTAGCAATCAAATGACCCAAAATTAAGATTTTAAAGCAGCTAGAAACATTTTTAAAACTCATTTCACAATTTTGTGGCTAAAAGATTGTTTAAAAATTAACCCCGGTGCCTGCGCGACCGCCATTGTATGGATAGGGCACAACTGCGTGGATTTTTCCTGCAAAATTCCGCACAGCTCGTGATTTTCTGTGTGGAAAATTTTATTGGCCTGCGTAGGCCCAATTGAAAAAAACCCACTGAGGGCGGGGGGCACATTTTTGAAAAGGTTTTTCTCCAAAAAATAAAATGAAGTCTTAAAATGAAAAATTAAACAGATAAAAATCTAAGTTATGGAGAGATCTTCTACCTAGAAGAAACGACGCGTGATTTCGTCCACCGGTTGGCTCGGAATCAGTCCTAGAAGTTTGATGGTAAAAACTCCTCTCTTTGCTCTGAACTGGTGAAAATGCAAATGGTAAATTAAATTACTTTTTTCCACTTTTATAAGTTTTTGAAGCTTAAAAAATACATTTTTGGGAGGGAAAATTCCCTTTTTTAGCAGTTATGACGAGTTTTTGAGTTTAAATGTGCAATATCATTTACAGAGTCAATATGAATCATTTTTTACATTTTAGCAGACTTTTATCACTTTTCATGCTCTTGAAAAATTTCGAAAAGAGAAAATCATGGAGTCCTCTTTAAAGCCCTTTTCAGACTCATTCAAAATGAAAAGATTGTTGAGTACTTTCTTGTTCGAACTTGTAAAAGTAAATGAACAACCGTCCACTCAGTATAAGTTTACCCCTTTTACGGACTGAGCCAGGACTGTTTATGAAAAAGCTATATGTTGACCAGACATGGTTAATAGAGTTCTCTCTTGTATTATTTTATCCTTTTTCAAACCTGAGAGACTAAACTAACGAAAAAGAACCTGATGGAGCCTACTTATGTTTTTCTTCCAACTCTCTAAAAATGAAAAAAGTCAAGATTTACTTTTTTCGGGCTAGTTAAAATTTTACGATAAAAGAACTGAATGAGTTTCCTTTTTGTATCTTTTTCAAAACTCTTAAAAGAAAACGACATCAAGTTACCCCTTTACTGGACTCATAAAAATTAACAGTATAGGACTTGTTAAGCATGACGAGACCAAACCACTCCTTCTTAGGGTTCATTAAAAATACTTGGATGGACTCATCTGAAGGATGAGATTATAGTCCAAGCATATGTTATCCTCCTCAAGATTTTAAAAAATAAAGAGGTACTTGCCAGTAGTGGTGGGGAAAAATTGGGGAAGGTGTCCATTTTACATTTTCAGTTTTAAAAGGTATCATGTCACTCTTGAACATGGCACTCTATCACATTCATGTCCAGGTTGGGAAATCCATTTGCCTTATAGTTAATCAAACCTCATTGAAAGTATTCATGGTTTTGGGTATTATTGTTAAGTCAAATGTTGCCAAGTCATTGTCGTGTCATTATGTGTTCAAGATAAGTTCAACCTCAGTTCAAAACCCTTTGCAAATTATATGCCTTCATTTGCATCGGCCATCCTTGAGTTAGTCATTGCAAACTATTTTCAAAAACTTGATATCATGTTTCATGTTGTAGGCTTTCATACGACAGATCACTTCCTATTGACTTCAGCTCATTATCTAGGAAGTTGATTTAGAAACCTTCAGTGCCTTGAAGCCTTCATGTCTTAATGGAAGGTTTCTCGCTTTTGACCATAGGTTCTCATCAATTGAATGATTCTATGAGTGTTCGACTTCAGATCACTTATTCAAAACTTCATAGATTGTACTGGGAGTACCTTGAGAGCCATTCTCATTATTGGTGGTTTCTCTCACACTTGTTAATGGTTCACATTATTGACCAGTAATCAAGTGGTTTTTGCCATGTTCAACTTCGATACATTCACTCGCATGGTTAGAATCGTAATGTGGATCAAGAGATGGAGATAAAGACCCTAGATCTAGTTTCATCAATCTAGGTTGTGAGGAAATTTTATATTCATGATTATGTAGACAGGTGGTTGCGTCCATGATGTGTCTACCATCTATATGATCTTATTTTTTATATGCTTTTTCATTGAGTTTACTTTACTTTGAGTATGGGAATGCCTATCTCAAAGATGATTTCTTGATATATATTTGCATTATGTTCCTTTGAATGTTCCTTGCAGGTTTCCGACCATTGCCTCTGATCCGATCCTTGGAATGACAAAGAGCTTCAATCTTTAAACTTGTTTTAACAGACTTCACACTTTAGGGGGGAATCTATTACATGTCAATTTGTTGCCATGACCCTTGATCAGTTTATGGATATTTTTTTACCATCCATGAAAATGTTTGAACCAGCTCCCTTAGAAGTCAAATAACCCAAAATATGTTGAAGTACATGAGAAATTTGATTGAAATAGTTATCACACCTTGTTAAGCTCTGACTGCACCGTTTTCTCTAGAGTTTCCCATGCATGTGCTGAAATTGACTCTGAGAACAACGCAGAGCTACGCTTTGTCTTCCATTATAAATCTGCGCAGGTGAATTCTAGAGAGTAAAAATAAAAAATAGATTCTAGAAACATAGTTGGTCAAATATTTCCCAACTGAAAGCTTCTAGGTGATGGTTATTCGAAATATAACCCTTAGAAGATGCATCTCCATCCCTTTTATCATAGTAACCTAATCCCTCAAAAAAGGAGTCTCATCCTCCTCTCATGGATCAAAACTTCCTCCTCTTAACCTCTAAAATGACTAGAGGGTAGAGGGATTGAAGAGGTCTTAATTGAGAGAAGGCAAACTTATGATGTTGGTTTGAGATTGGAAATCTTGTGATCTAAGGAGGAGATTGAAGGCATTTGGGAGGGAGCTCACGGCATCAAGGTGAAGGTTGTAAGGCTCCTCTTATTTTCTAATTAATACAAATGAACACTTTCTCCCATTGATTTTTTCTTATGTGAATGATGAATGGTTTACAATTGTTTATAATGTTTATAAGGAAAAGTCAATCCCTAATTTCCTTGATCATTAGGATAAGTTGTTTGGATAATTATATCAGATGTGCTTTTTATCCTTTTGTGGTTTATGTTCACATGTCTTATCAAGCACTGAAAAACTGCATCACGTCACAACAAGGGATCTTCATCAGGTATTTCGTGAAATAAGTAAGAGGCTCATCCATTAGCTATACTTCCTTAAATTCGAACAAGTTCAACTTAGGGAAAGAGTTAGTTCAATTGTCATGATTATTTCTAGTTTCCATTTAGGATCTAGGGAGATCACTCTTGTCCGCAAGACGAATTGTCTGGTGTAACATGATGACAGATGGATTGGCAAGTGGAATTCTCCCTAGTTGAGAGGGAGTGTTAAAATTGGAAACTAGGGTCAAATTCCACCTTAGGACAACTCATATGATGGAGATGATTATTGCATTGGATTCCTCTTTTCGAGAGGTCCAAGTTTGATATAAAGATCATCTTATTCGAACAAGAAGAAGAGGAATTTTGAATTTATTCTCTCTCATGCACAAATTGTTAAGGTTGGCCTCAGCTTAATGTAGGCTCATGAAGCCCAACAGATGTGTCCTCTCACCCTCAATGAATTGTATAAATAAGAATGACCTCTCTCCTCATTTTGACATCACTCACTCATTATTTCTTCTCTCTCCAAATCTGATTGGTTTGTATAGCTTGAAGATCAACTCTCTCTCTCTCTCTCTCTCTCTCTCTCTCTCACACACACACACACACACACACACATGTGAGGAATAAAGGACAAATTATGGGTCATATTGCAAGCCGAATTTCAGAGTTTCAGGATAATGTTGACTAAGGCTTCATTGACCAAGTTTTACTACATTTTCTAGGGAAAAATCTCAATCTCTTGAGGCCACATTTATTGGCAGAGAAATCAAGGTGTTTGGGATAGTTTGACCAACATTGATTTCTGTTTTGACTGCCGAAAATGTCAGCATATTTTCTCTCTCTTTTGACCAATTTTGACTGAGCTATTTTAGGAAATGTTTGACCTCTTAGGCCATGTTTGACCAAGGAAGACTACGTTTCTTTGGTGAATTTTTTTGTTGCTTTGGCCATTGTTGACTTTCTGGTTAGGGCTGAAATTGACTATAGTTGACTCCAAAATTTTATAGGGTTGATTTGACTATGTATTGGGAAAGTGAATTTGATATTTGTATTCTCCCTCTCTACTGAACTATTAAATAATAATATGAATATTTGATTAAAGGGTTTTCCCCAAATTGGGGTTTTTTCCCTGGTATTTGCCATATCCTATGTCCCCTCGTCTTGGCTTTTCTTCTGCATATGTTTTTATGTTCTATCTGCATTTACTGTCAATGTGATTTCTACTGAAAATAATTGGAATTGTCATTGGGCTAATAAAGGAACATTAAATTAAATTGTGCTAAGCATAGAACATACAATTTCTATCTAAAATTAACACTTTGTCCCTCCGGAATTGTGCATTGGGCAACCTTAAGGCTCGAGCCTTAAGCCGGTTACCTTGAGCCCCTTAATTGCGTAGTCATCTTGTCCTGGCCTGTATGAACTACACACTGCACAGTATCAAGTCTCAAGCCTTAGCCTTGACCTCTTGAGTTGCACAATTGTGCAATTCCTTTGCCTTCGTCCTTCTAGAACTGTGCAATGGGCAACCTCAAGCCTCAAGCCTTTAACATGAACCCTTGAGCCCCTCAATTGCATAGTTGTCTATCCCTGGCATGCCTAAACTACACACTACGTAGTATCAAGAATCAGTCTTGGCCCCTAACCTCCTAAGTCGTGCAACTAGGAAATCCTTGAACCTGTCTCCTAGCCTATTACCCAGTTCTAGCTCAATCAGTGGTTAACATGAAGAATGTTAGACTAGGGGTTTATCGGACTGATGTTGTCTTTTCATGAGTTGATTTCAGTTGCAGGTATTTTATCTTGTTATAACATGATGATGATGAAGGAGATGAAGAAGGAGACCATGCTAGAAGACATTTGTGAAGCTGCAAAAACAATTTGATAAATCAAGAAAGATGAAGGGACACCAGATTGCAACAACAGCTAGGAATCACTATCAGATTGAAGACTCCTTATCTTCGAGCCTTATGGAGGAGGAAGAAGAGCATGTTCCATCTCTCAAGAAGAATCAAAGAAAGGAACATCAAATAATGATTTGACATTTCCATGTCATCATGCAATCCATGTCATCAGTGTCATGTCATGAATGAAACCCTAATTGGGTGGTAAATTTCGTCCAAGGATAAATACGGGCAAGAGACCGATAGCGAACAAGTACCGAGAGGGAAAGATGAAAAGGACTTTTAAAAGAGAGTTAAAAAGTGCTTCAAATTGTTGGGAGGGAAGCAGATGGAGGTTATCGATGCATCTCAGTCGAATGTGGAATGGCTCAGGTTGGTCCGCTGCTCGACTTGAGTTGAAAACCAACACAGACTGTTGCATCGTCACAAGCACGGGTGGAGGAATGAAAGGTGCATCCTTGTGGTTGGTCATGTGCACCTGTGCGCTCATGGTGTTGGTTGGTAGGCTTTCCATTCGACCCGTCTTGAAAAATGGACCAAGGAGTCTAACATGTGTGTGAGTCGACAAGTTTGAAAACATGCGAGGTGAAAGGAAGTTGATGAGTGAGATCCCCTCTCTAGGGGATGTATCGTCAACCAACCTTGAGCTTATGCGAAGGGTTCGAGTGCAAGCACACTTGTTAGGACCCGAAAGATGGTGAACTATGCCTGAGCAGGGTGAAGCTAGAGGAGAATCTGGTGGAGGCTCGTAGCGATACTATTGTGAAAATCATTCGTTTGAATTGGGTATAGGGGAAAAAGACTAATCAAGCCATATAGTAGCTGGTTTCCTTTGAATTTTCCCTCAGGATAGCTGGAGTTCATGCATGATTTTTATTGGGTAAATAAAATGATTAGAGGCATCAGGGCTGTAATGCCCTCAACCTATTCTCAAAGTTGGTGTGGCTTCTCCATTGAGTTGTGCCACATAATCGAGAGCTCCAAGTGGACCATTTTTTATAATAAAAACTGGCAATGCGGGATGAACCAAAAGTTGAGTTACGGTGTTGAATTGTGCGCTAACCTAGATCCCACAAAGGGTGTTGGTTGATTAAGACAATAGGATGGTGGTCATGGAAGTCGAAATCTGCTAAGGAGAGTAACAACTCACCTACCAAATCAACTAGCCCCGAAAATGTTTGGCGCTAAAACACACAACCTATACTCGAGCGTCAGAGGAATTTCTTGGATTCAACAAGTTGGAGGATGTAGGGGTCATTGAGAAGCCTCAAGCATGAGCTTGGGTGTATCGACCCCTAGTGCAGATCTTGGTGGCAGTACAAAATATTCAAATGAGAACTTGGAAGACTGAAGTGGGGAAAGTTTCCATGTGAACAACACTTGGACATGGGTTAGTCGATCTTAAGAGATGGGGAAGCCTTGTATCAAGGGTGCACTCTACACGAGCATCGAAAGGGAATCGAGTTAATATTACTGAACTGGGACATGCCGACATGCAACAACGTTAGGAAATATGGAGATGTTGTTTGGGGCCCCAAGAAGAGTTATCTTTTTCTTTTTAACATCTTTCCCACCTTCGAATCAGTTCACCCGGAGATAGGATCCAACAAATGGAAGAGTATTATATGCCTTGCGGTGTTCGGTGAACCCTCAATGGCCCTTGAAAATATGGAGGACCGATTAAACTTCATGCTCGGTCATACTCATAACCACAACAGGTCTCCAAGGTGAACAACCTTTGGTCAATAGAACAGTGTAGGTGAGGGAAGTTGGAAAAATGAGTGTGTAACTTCGGGAAAAGGATTTGCTCTAAGGGTTGGGCCTAGGGGTCCGTGCCCTCAACTTGTGGGTCGTCAGAAGTCTACCCAAGCTGCTCTCGGGGTGAGGACGGGTAGTTACGTGCCAATTGGGCTATGGGCGTAGAATGCCCCCTAGTGGGGGCTTTTCCCTAGGCGGAAAACAATCAACTCAGAACTAGTATGAACAAGAAGAATATGACTATTTAATTAAAATAAAGTATTGCAATGGTCCCTACAGATATTGATGCAATGTGATTTCTACCCAGTGATCTAAATGTCAAAGTGAATAAATTCAACCATGTGCGGGTAAACGATGGGAGTAACTATGACTCTCCTAAGGTAGTCAAATGCCTCATCATCTAATTATTGATGTGCATGAATGGATTAATGAGATTCCCATTGTCCCTATCTACTATCTAGAGAAACCACAACCAAGGGAACAAGCTTGGCAGAATCAACAGAGAAAGCAGAATCATCATTGGCCATGTCATTTGTGGATTATGTAAATTCAATATTAGAGAAATGTAATGTAAAGTGTAATTCCAAGATTCATCCATAAAATGTGAAACGTCATGAAGGAGTCAAAGAGTCTTAGAGAAGTGAAACAATCATGAGGGTAGACCAAGAGTCACAAGGGAGGTGAATGGTCACCCCATTTGTTATATATACACCCTCATAGCTCATGCAAAGGTCTTTTCACCTTGCCTCCTCCTACCAGGCATTAGAGAAGAAAATGGTTCTTTTGGAGGAGCAAGTGGTTTCTTTAACTCCCCACTATTGGAGCTAGTGATGTTTATTGTATTTGATATATCTTGGAACTTTTTCTTAATTTCGAAGCTCGTTGAGCTAGCACACTTTCATGTGTATGTTGTAAATATTATAAGAATATTCTTTGAATGTTTGTGATGTATGTTGTTTTCATATATACTAAGGAAATTGAACTATTCCAATGGATTTTGGTACTTATCTTATTGAAGGTGTGTTATATGTGTTTTAACAATCGTCGCTTCTATGTGAACTATTTCGCTAGTTTTCCAACGATTCATTCATATATATATATATATATATATATATATTATATATATATATTATATATATATATATATATAATATTATATATATATATGCTCGTGTATATTTACTAGATCAATATTATTACTCTTCCTTTAAAGGCTCACTTTTTCTCTCCCTTTCGGTAGAAGAACCTTGGTACATTCTGCAGTTCAACATTCCACAAGGCATACTCACTTGTTCATTTGAAAGTACCTGTGCATTACTCTCGTGCTGACCATTGTAGCCAAGGCATATCTCTAAGAACATATGGCAATCAGGCCTTATTTTCGAAAGGGCTCCCACACCAAATGGTGCAAAGTATGATTGGGACTTTTCATCGAGGAAACCCCCTTGGTTGACAGATTTCTAGCCCTGTCAACACAACCTCAAGTCAATTTTCCTAGAAAATATCAATCAATATCTCAACCAATGCGGCCTTCCAAAACATAACATAATTCGGTCCAACCAAGTAAAAATATCCCAAGTCAAATGTTGGTCAATGTATGCCCAAAAAACATAAAGTCAATGCAGTCAAACATAAGCTCTCTCCCCTTCACACATGTGAACTTGTCCCTTCAATTTTAAGAGGTGTACGAACCCAATAGAAGAGATGTGATGATGCCTCCAAGTGAAGTCAACAAGCCCATATTTATATGGGAATTAAAAGCGTCAATTTCTTTCTCTAGGCCAACTTGTTGACTTTCATGTTGACCCCAACCAACAAAAAACAATAATATTTTCCATGTGCAAATTTTATTTTTCTCAAGTAGAAGAGGGGCCTCCTTAGGGTTTGCTAGGATTCTCCAATGGGGAAATTCATCCCTTAGCTGCCAATTTTCGACCACTTCTAACCATCATTAAGGTCTATCATTGTTATTTGAATTCATAAACTCCAATACCAATATCAACCATATATCAATAAATCATTATATAGACCATTAGTTAAGGTGATTAAACTACCTAACCTCGAAAAATAGTTTATAATATAGCACCAATCTATTACTACATAAATCACATTACAAAACACCATATATACTTATATTTCCTTTACATTAACATTAGAGAATTTAATTTTTTTAAAAGTTGCAAAATTTTAATCCTAAAGTTTTTAAAAACCCTAGGTTCACACTTAACAAACTTCATCCAATTTGGTTTCTATATTATTAAAAAAATTGTATGAAAACCCCTCAATATATTGTATTTTAATATTTTGTTGTAACTTTGTCATATTCTAAAATGGAAAATTAGTTTCCCCTAGTGCTAACTTTTATTAAATTTCTAAAATGTAAGAACCTAAAGTTCTACAATATAACATAAATTGGTCACATGATATTCATCTTTCATCTTTGACCACAAATAATAAATTCTTTCAATATTTTATATATAATGTTCTTATTCTTACTTTTCCTTCTTTCAAAGTTCATTTTGAATAACATTATTTGGGCATATAAATGAACATCTGAATCATTTTTACATGGGCATGTCATCTTTTATCCTTATGTGGCGATTAGTCAACATAGTAATTCTCTTGTTAATAACCTTCTCAACATTTATACCAAAACATGAAAGAAGTGAACCTTCTTGAATATGAAAATTTCCTCTTCCATTTATCTAGTCACACTTAATTCAGATTAGTGAAATATGAAACCCTTTTATTTTAGCCATTCCTTGAAAGTTAACTTACATAGATTGCATATTGAGTTTTGCGTATAAAAATTTGAACATGTAACAACCTCAATGGTCCACTTTTAAAGCTAAGAATCACTGAATTTAGATATGAAAATCCACAAGATATACACAATAAATTGTAACCTACACTTTCGTATTCAAAACTAAATTTGAGTTATAACTTGTATGAATTATATCTCCTAAAATTCCATGCACATTTCTCTTAAACCTTAATCAAATATTATACTTGAATCTTTCCAAAAAAATTAGACGATGCAAAATTTCTACCTCTCTACCAAAAATTAATATCTCTGAGATTAAATGGGTATCCCTTGAAGATTCAGTCCCAAGAATCACCTCATCAAATACCACAAAATGATATTCATTGATTACTTTTAATCACTGCCTTATTTTTCCAATATTGTTTTAATAGATATTTATATCTCTTGATTATACATAAATCAACTCTGTGTGTGAGTCATTTTTCCAATATTGTTTTATTAGATATTAATATCACTTAATTATAAATGAATCAAACACAAAATGACAATCACTGGTTATTTTTATTCATTATCTAATAAATCTTTATTCTAAACTAAATGGAAAGAAAATAACATCTTTACAATAAACATAAATGGCCCATAAGCGACACTTTGTTGATCAAAGTTTTCTTTTGCAAAAATTTCACTTTACAAACATTGATATCATAAAATATAATAATAACTCCATACTATTTGCGTGCTTGTTTATGTTTAATATCACAATTAATCAACTATTTTGTGACCAACAAGAAATGGATTAAATATGGAATGTTTCACCATGTAAATATTGACACACATGTTTGTTTTCTATACTATACAAATAAGAATACAAGGACATGGATACAAATGTTTTTTTTTTAGCATACATATGATTACAAGAACAATGATGCAAATTTGTTGAGATTTACAACAATAGGCAACAGAAGTTCATTTAATGAGTTTGATTTTTTAAATTAGCAATTTGTCAATAAGCATGGAAACCTCATTTTTTATGCCTTTATTAAGATGTACATCTAATTTTGTTTTTTTATAATTAAGTCGAATAATATTGTACAAGACACATAATATCATCACAACTTCAACTTTGTAAATAAAATCTAACTATTGGGTAAACATGTGAAATATGATGTATACATGTTTCCTCACCAAAAAAATGCTCCATCTCATAACAATATTGTTCGCATTACTAGTGTCGTGAATAATTATAATCATTTTATGCACTCCAAGAAACAAAATCCAGCTCATATAAAATTATAAATCCAGCTCAAAGAATGAGATCTGTTAAGGACAACCAGGAACAACTTCAGCAAAAAGGAGTATATATCATAAAATGTTCTTGTGGGGATCAATACATAGGAGAAACTGGTAGATCCGTTAGGATTAGACTCAAAGAGCATAGTGCAGACATCCGTAACGAAAGAATCTGATCCTCAGCCCTAGCAGAGCATGTAGGTAAAACCAATCACCATATTTGCCTGGAAGACACCAAAGTCATTGCCAATGTAGAACACCAGTTCAAGCGTAAAGTTAGAGAAGCAATTGAAATCATTAAACATCCTAAGAACCTTAATAGGGATGGTGGCATGGAAATTAGCAAAAATTGGAATCCCTTACTAACCCCCGGCCAGCTATCTGAATAAAACTAACTATGCTGCTCTTTAGTGACCTAGGCTAGAAAAATTCCTAAGATAAATAAGCATAATTATTATTATATAAATAGATATTAATAATAAGCATTAAATTACTAGCTAATAAGAATGAAATATTATTAGTATAATGTGAAATATAAATAATAATAATAGTTATATACAAATAATTAATAACAGAAAACAATAATAATACAATTATTAATACTAGTTAAGAAG
>APFE030270652.1:2277-51751 GCA_000404065.3 Pinus taeda | reverse complement strand
TTCCAATATGATTTTTCCTTCCTTGTCAATTTATTGCAATACTGTTTGAACTGGGATCTTCTGCAACTTTTGAATGAGTTCCCACTCCTTTGGGCATATGGATATATGTAAGGTCTGATGTTTGGAGGAACACTTCATGGAATCAAATGAACATCATGATCATGATCACGAATAGGTGGGAGGCCTTTGGGAGTCTCAAATACCTTGGAATGACTGTCCAAATTGTTTTGGAGATCTGGAGAAATACACGATTTCGATGTGGGCTCCTCTAGTGAACATAATTGTGTAATTACACCCTGTTGTTCTTTATTTAGAAGCTTTTTCATGCTGTTAGAGTTGATTATCTTTCTAGGTTTTCCTTCGATACCCCTCAATTCAACTTCCTTTCCTTCCCAAAAAAATTTCAAGAAAAGTTCTTGAAAATTAGAAGCTATCGTACCCAAAGATTGTAGCCATTAGACTCCTAGTAAAACATCAACACCACCCATTGGAATGGAAAGCATGGGGATATTCAATACATATTCTCCCATGGATAGCTTGATATTATGGCACTTTCTAGAGCAATTTATGGTTCCTCCACTTGAAACCATCACTTGAAACTCCGGTGTTGGATATAGGAAGCAATTCAATTCCTTGGCTATCTTACAATAAATAAAATTATGGAACTGCCCAAATCAATCAACACTCTTACCTTTTCTTTTTGATATGTCCTTCTATTTTGGATTGCAGATTACTGTGGTATGATTTCTGGAACGAGCTCGGATATTTATTATTATATAAATAATAATATTAAATAATAAAAATAATTAATAAATAAGAGCAGATTATTAGTTATCAATAGCATTAATTATTGTAGAATTGAGGCTTCTGTGATCCATCATAGTTGTTAAGAAGAGCTTCGGAAAATCTCTTTCATGTGATTTGCGCCGAAGCTCTTCTTAACAGCATTAATTATAATAAGTAAAATAGCAATAGGAACAATATCAACATTAACCAATTTAATTAGCAATTAGAATAGACGTTAATATTAACAATTAGAATATAAAATCAATAAAAATATTCAATAACAAATAACATATATAACAATATAAATAAAAATTCAATAAACAATTATAAATAACATTATAAACAAATAAAAATTAAACTAATAAAGAACACTAACATTAATTAATAAAACAATAATTTAAATAATGATATATTGCAATAATATAAAACAAAATATTAAATATTAATGTTATTAAAGATTAGAATTAACAAATTAATTATTATTAATAAAAACAATGAAAAATAGAAACTTAAATAATAATATAAATAATAAACTGATAATGAGTCGGCCAATTGGTCTTTTTATCTAACTAATTTCATATTTATACCTATCCTTTTCCCTTTTTTCTCCACACAATTTGTCCTGATGATGAGTCTAGGTTCAGACTCGAAACGTCGACCATAAAATATGAACACTGTGGAAAATCCGAGCTCCTTCCTATAATCATTCTATTCCATCCATTGATCCTAATTAAATGCCTTCCTTACCCTATATATTATATTATATAATCATTCTATTCCATCCATTGATCCTAATTAAATGCCTTCCTTACCCTATATATTATATTATCATAATTCAAAGCATCATAAGCATTGTTCATAAATAAAATGTAAATAGTATTTAGTTTAACCATGTCAACATACCTTCTAAAAATTCACATCAACATTTGTTAAATGGTTATTATAATTAAATTCTAAACAATTAACATAATATGCATTGCAAATAAGATACAAATGCTTGAAGTGACATGTTTTATATCATTGAAAAAGGTTCAATTCCCTTAATGGCTTTCCTTAGAGCCATGGGGTCACCTTGAGGGGGTAGTTGAACATGTGGTTGCACCTAGAATGTTTATACTAAATGTCGCATGTTCTTCAATTTGATATATATATTTTTCTCAATTAAGTCTAACTTGAGTGGTTAGGACAAGAAATCCATATCCTCCCAACTAAGATTAAAATCCTACTCATAATGTGTTTTCCCCTTGTATGTTGATTGATGTTGGCTAAATACACAATCTCTCTTGTGCTCAAGTGCTTGAGGGTGAAATGAGATGTTCTAAACTTTTTTTGAGAAAAGCAATATCTCATCTGGTTGTCCCCCATATTGTTGCACATTTATAGCTAGTCCTGTGTTGGTGAGTTGCTAATTTGAATCCTTGTAGGTGACACAATGTGTTTATTAGAGATGTCATCCATTAATGTGCAGAAGGATCCTTGGACTTCTTCTCCACACTAGACTTCATACACAATTTTTTTTAGGGAAAAAACCAGAGAAAACCTTTAATCAATTTTCAAATTGGAAAATAATAGTTAAATAATGTAAAACGTGTTTACCAAAACAAAACAAAAACAAAATTGTACATATAGTTCAAGAATATAAATTGAAGCTCATAGGACTTTGGATTGGCAGTGAATGAGTGTTTTGTTAAGGAACTTCATGTGTTTCATGTCAAGAGGTCACGGATTCAAATCCCCATAGATATTTACTCCAAAATAAAACATAAAAAAAAGAAAAAAATACAAATTAAAAATAATGCATTTGTTCAAAAAAGACATTTTAACAACAGATAAATATTTTAATTTAAAACTTAAATCATCCATTTTTCCAGCCAAAAACTCCGAAAAAAATCCCTTAAGCCATATACACTAGAGACTTGTGAACATACCCACTTTAATATTGACCATCTTAATCCATAGCTAAGCTCTTTGTAAAAAGTCTTCATTCTTTTGAAAACCTTTTTCAAAAAACGTCTTACTTTATTGCATTAACTAAAGTTCTTACTCGGGAGAACCGTAAACTAATGAAACAGTATTGTAAGCCCCAAAAAAATGTGACCAAAACTCAATTTAAAGCAGCAATCTATTACTACTGGAGCCGAGAAAATACGCATGGACTATTGGCACAATAGTTTTTATACACTTGCTTTTCTGCTATATAACTTTCTCTATAGCAGTATGAACAGATTTAAAGATAAAGCCAGCAAAACGTTATAATAAGCTCATCATAAGACCATCACCCAAACTGATTCTAGATGAGCATTCTTGAAGAACTGGACAATCCGTACTAGACCAAGAATGGGTACCCAAACTGATTCTAGATGAGCATTCTTGAAGAACTGGACAATCCGTACTATACCAAGAATGGGGGTATATAATACATCAAAGAAGTGGACAGCCCTGCTTCTCACATACACAGTGATCATACACAGCTAAGATTATCTGAACCTATCTATTGGGTTCAGACAAGAGACCAAATAGTTCTTCATTTGTAGTGATCCCCATTTCCTTTAATCTTTGTAATGGGGTTTTACCATCTCCATCCAAAACTGCTGTATTGGCACCCCTACACAACAAAGGAGATTGTAACTGGAATTTAGAGGCACCCGGTCGTGTAGCCGGTGTGTAGGATGGACGGATTGCGGCCTCCTCACTCGAGATCGATTTTCAGTGTATGTCGGCTACTTCGGCAGCATATTATTATCGTCGCTGCTACAATAGCTATTGTGTCAACCCTGCATTATGTATATATGACATAAATGTAAATATATTGTGAATAAATGTGAATATATAGGCTCTATATAGCTTTTAATGAGACTCCTCCCCACTCATTTAAAAACTGGAATTTAGAGAAAAAAAAATGTACAAAACCTTAACACAACAACAAGAGGTAAACAAAAAGCAACTCAGCAAAAGATTTGAGCACCTAGAAATCAGGAATTTTGCAAATGGGATCATCTTCCTAAAGATACAAAGATGAAGTGGAGTTCTTCCACAATAATCAAGAATATTCAGAATGGCACCATACTGCAGTAGCAGCTCTTCCATGACTAGATCACTAGTATAGCATGCTAGATGTAGCAACGAGCATCGTTGTAGACCCTCCTCTACTTCACTTAAATCCTCACTGTCAGTCATGGAGCTTGGGCCAGATGTTGCCGACTCAGATAGTTGTATGTGAACGAGGGACTGTTCTTGTCATGCTCTGAAAAGTAAAAGAGCAGACAGGCTGTTCCAGAATCAGACATACTAGGCTGTCTGAAAGACAATCAGTACAATGTCTCTTTCCATGGAGGGAAAAAAAAAATATCCCCAGTACGGATCCCAGAGAGCTATCAGCATGTTCATGTGGATGCAATTTCCCAAAATTTTGGCATTGTACTTGAGATCTAATGAGATTCGGTGATGCCAAACTTACTGAGTGGCCAACAAACTTCACATTCAAAATATTTAAATGACAAATTTATAGTCAACACGTACCAATCCTACAAAATGCTTGGCAACCAAGTTGAGACATGGTTGCTATATTTTCTAAAAATTTAATGAGGATAAATAAAAGACATGATAAGCGGTGCATTTTATCGTTATAAGCGGTGAGATTTTATTCGTGAATAAAATTCTTTTTGAATATTGGTACAGATCATACATTGAAACACCGTGTACAGAATTAACCAGAATACTTTAAATACCCTATAATGCATGAATGTGAACTCAGAGCTTCCTTGGGAACTAAAGTTCTAACCAGAGTAGATAAGATTCCTTTATTATTGATTTCGGAAAATCCTTTTCTCGATGCCCACTCTTCTGAGATCTACAAGAGGTTAACACCGCTTGTTTAGAGCCTCATGGCTACTTTCCAGGGGTTTAAGATAAATTTCTATGTTCTTTTTTGGGATGTTTTACTTTAGGATGATTAATTTAAATGCACAGGTATTTTCATACTATTAGCTTTGGATTCATTATTTTTTTAGTTATGTTGAAATGTGTAATTAGGTTTTGCTTCATAATATTTTATGTACTATTGATTTTATGTATTTAATGAAAGAAAATTATTATTGTTATTTTATAACATTGGTTTTATGCTCTAGGTCAATTTGTTTTTTGGTCAAAGCATCCATTGCATGCTTCTAGGTTTTGTTATAGAATCAAGAAGCCAAAGGAGTCATTAGCATATGTAGTAGATCCTATAAGAATTTATTTTGAGTCAAAAAGTGTCAAAATTCCCCTCCAAGATCAAGTCGGCTTACAAAGAAGAAGTCGACCTCATTAGGGCTATTTGTCCTCCTTAGAAGCCTATATATAAGATGACATTTGACCTCATTTGTAGTAGAAGATCCAAGCAAGTTCAGTCAAGAAAGGAGAAGGAATAACAAGTGAAGGAGAAGAAAGAACAAGCGAAGGACTAGATCTCAAGAAGAAAGATTAAAATATGACTTTTTGCTCTCTCTCTTTCACACATGCGAAGAAGAAGCTAGGGTTTCTGCAACTACAAGGACAAAATTTTAGATCTCCAAGAAGGGCTAAAATCCTGATAAGAGCAATTTTTGAAGTCTATTTGTCTAGAAAGATAAGCAAGCCAAGGGAAAAAGTAAGGAGGCATAAAATACCCTCTTTCTCCCACACATGCAAAGTTGTAGTAGTTGCAAGAGGGTCGAAAAAGTGCAGACCTGCAATAAAGGCCAAAACTTGTTGCAAGGGTCAAAATTGTGCATTCTCAAGAAATTTTGGCTTGGTTTGACTTTGTGAAAGAGAATCTCATCTATAGAAGGTTGACTTGGTTTTGGAGGGGTATCAGCCTTGGGTCTATAAGGTCTTGGAATTCGTCATTTGAAGTTTCTATAAGAAGAGAAGAATTTCTTGTGAATTTTTCCTCTCTAGGAGAGGCTTTGACCTTGACTAGCAACCTACATCTTGTGTCCATTTATTCTATTGATCTCCATGTTTTGGTAGTTGTTTGATGATAAGAACACTATAATAATCAAGAGAAGAAGAAGCTAATTATAAAAACTACAAGTTGAAGGAAAATCACCTGCAATTATCAAATTAAAGAGAAATCACCCCTAATTCAGCTTCCCTGGATTTCTCAACATGGTATCAAAGCTAAGCCGACAACAAAAGGCAACTTGAAGACCACTCAATTGAAAAAGGATATATAAAGGTTGAATATAAGAGGAAGAACATCAAAAAATATATAGCCATCACGTCACAAAGACCCGGATCATCTTGAAGAAAGAACTCTTAAAAGAATAAAAGAAAGACCTCAATGACCCTACCTCTATCTCAAAGAACGAAGGAATTTAAACACTTGAAGCATCTTGGGAAGCCTCCCACATTCCACATCATCATCCAAAGGAATCAAGAAAAAACACTTCATCATATTCCAAGGAAACAAAGTGATCTCCCTCATATTGAATAAAAGAGCAAACCTCAAGCATTCTTGAAGGAAGAAGAACATCTCTCCTAATCTTTAAGAAGAAGCATTGTCATTTTGAAGAAGGAAGATCATCCCTCTCTCATTCTAAATCTCACACTCTTGTGGAAGACATCATCTTCAAGGAGGCATCTTCATTTTTCAAGTAAGTTCTTTATATTCATGTCTCAACCTATAAACCAAATGATTACTTTCTACAAGGAGAACAATAAACTTGTTGGGACATCAAACTACCTTCCATGGAAAAAGAGAACAGATTAGATTTTCACAGAAAATGAAGTTTTTGATTATATCAAGGGCTCAATCACAAAGCCTCCTCAAGGACAATCTCAAGCATTATCAAAATATATGAAAGGAGAAATAAGGGTTAAAATAATCTTCATTGAATCTATCAAGGATTCTCTCATTCCCTTTGTAGAAAAATTGAAGACATCAAAAGAGATCTGTGACATATTGGTAGAGCTATACTCTATTAGTAAAGTTGGGGAAATAATATCCTTAAGAATCGAATTATACAAAATTAAAGTATCAAAGGAAAAAGGGGTAGCTTCATATCTCATGAAGGTAACTCAATCAAAGATCAACTACAAGAGCTACGAGAAACAAAGTTAGATCCATAAATGACCACTTGTGTACTCAGTGCACTATCGAATGAATGGGGCAACTTTGTATGAAGAATCTATGTGAAGAAGGAAGCTACACCATTCATTGATCTATGTGCATTATGTAAGTGTTACCCACCACCCATGGGTAATATCCATAAGAGAAAATTTTCTCCTAGGTGATCCTTAGCCAGAAACTAACAACCCCTTGCAACCACTAGATAGCTCGATGTGCCACTATCTATGCCCCCTGAGCCAACCATGTGGTCCCTTGCCCATCTATTATGATCGTACGTTTGAAGGTGGGGCTCCTAATCCTGAAGGTATGGCTTTTTCATTGATGTAGTTAAGTAATTTTGTTTACTTATTATGGACACTTTTGGGCATGGATTAGTCGGGGGATTTGGCAGAAAGATTGGGTTAGGTCTGTACTCTTGTCTCCTCTGCCTAATTTGGTGGTTAGCCTTGTATCCCACTCCTATGGGATCTTCTTTACTAGCTACTAGCTTCAGGGCTCGCACTACATGGGAAATCTTGATTTTGGTTGCATGGTCCCACTTCCCGGCACCATATACATCACTCCCTTCTGCTCATTTTAAACCCATTTATCACTTTTCCTATCCAAGTGCACATTTTTCCACTGGGTTCATAAGGAGTTAGTCTCCCCATCTCCCTATCCATACTTTGTCTCGGGCCTAGAACGATGCCCCTAAGGTTGATGTAGCTAAAAGAAAATAAAAAAGCATAATTTGGCCACTCTCAATAGGAAATGTACCATAAAATGCAAAATATGGCCAAGAAATACACATATAGTACGTGGGCAAAAGTCAAACATGACCTCTACCCCTTTCATAGTGGTCACACCTTGGTTCCTAGGGTCCCTCATATTGACCCCTTTCATCATTAAGGAATCCATGATTGTCCCAACCCCCGGTGGGTGATAAACTACCCCACCTTAAAGGGGGTATCCATTGTTATATCTCACATATCATGATCTCATCCCCTCGAGCCCCGAGCAATTATAAAAGAAAAATCAATAAAAGACAAAGACATATGAAGAAGGGTGGAAAACAAAGGTCGGGGTAACTCATGTACCATGACTGCTCCCTCTTGCATTCATACACCCAAGTGTGGGCTTCCCTATTATGGCTAACCTTATAATATAGCATGTGGCTTGGAGCCTTCCCCCGATGTCCCATTCCATTCCATTATTATATCACATGCCACCTACTTCTTGATGGATATACCATGGACATCACCCCCTTTAGAAGTAGAAACCACTTAATAGGGTCCTTGCTTTTACCCCCTTATTGAGATTGGAGACACCTGTACATGTGAAAGCCCACTATGGAAGGGCATGCCACTATGCAGTGTCCACTTGATTCCATGATTTGTAAGCTCTTTTAATTGATTACTCTAATGATTTTTTGTATTGGAAAGTGAGGGGATGCATTAGATCTTATACAGGATTGCAGGTAGTTCTCTATTCGGGGTTTGGTCTCCCTATATGGGGTCCAAGCCCTCCAGAGGGCCATATTCGCACTTGTAGAGTGAGTGTTGAAAGCCATGGGCACCATATAAGAGATCAGATTACCACCTCATGGATCCCTCAACACCATTCATTGATTGCTTGTGCTTCACCTTATAGATGAAGATGATGCACCTGGACCACCATGCCCAGTTTGCTTCACACTTGCACCACACTTGGAAAATGTTCCAGGGCCTAGATGAGGATGTGTCTCACCATGGGCGACATAGGGAGGACTTATGTCATCATTCTATCCCTTACATATGGTATACAAACATTATCAATCCACTTCGAGACCCATGAGGATGTCATTGTGCCCCCACACCCACTTGGGGACACCACATTTGATTTGCTTGGATATCAAGGGGCCACCCCCTTGATCACTATGTTTGGAGCCTATTCTCTCACCTTGGCACACTTTGGACTCCGCTAGGCCTCTTCAATGGCCCAAGGACTCATTATATCTATTATTTTTCCCTCTTGAGAACCTTATCTTTGTATTATGGAGCTATCATGGCGGGCTTGTCGCCAAGTTTTGTTATCTTGCACATTATTTTATTATTAAGGGGAATTATTAGGCTAACAAGCTATTTGAATGCCCTTATGGATTGTATAAATATATGAGAGGCACATTCATTTCTCTCATCACACTTTTGGATTGGACTATATCTTCTTGAGAATTTCAGCTAGCCTTTTGATGGATGAATTGGATTTCTGCATGCATTTTGATGTTTGGATCTTCTGTCTTGGAGCCTTGACAGTTTTGCACATTGACGATTGGAGGATTATTTCTATACTTGTAAGTGTCATTTTCATGTTCTACTTTACATGTATTGCCACTTGTGTAATGTATGAATGTTTTCGCTCATGAAGTTGGTGTAACTGCCTTTAAGAAATGTGAATTTGTTAAAACTTGGCTTTGTGAGGGATTTTCATATGTTTCATGCAAAAATATGTTGAATAAATGTCCCAAAGGTATATGATTGTTCATTATTACCTTGATAAGTCATCAATTGTAGCATCAAAGAAGTATAAACTTTCCTAGTGACCTATTTGCTTCCTCTTAGGGTGATGCAAAGTTGATAGGAGACTCCTTGACTAGGTATAAAAAATCTCAAAGCATTGATTTGCATTGACTCCATTCTCCCAATTGGCTAGGCATTGGTCTAGTCCTAAGGTGATCACAAAATAATATTTTTCTCACCTTATCTTCCTCTTTCTAAGCCCTAACCTACTATGCCTCCTAGGGCATCATCTTAAAATCACTTTTAACCATTGAAAATATTTGAAAATTGGTCCACTATTGCGCTAGGGTCTTTTGAATAGGTCCTCTAAATTTGAGGTCAATCTTGTAGTGGAATCTTTAGATATTCCAAGTCCCAGCTTGAAGATTATTCTCTCCCCTAGGGTCCCTTTGGTTGGTGGCTTCATTAGGATCATTTCATTCAAATTCCAAGAAGAATCCCATCCCTCTAATCCTATTTTCCTCCCAACTTGGTTTAGATCATCAATTCGTTGCTACAAACCAAACCCTTGGCTTCGATCGGGTCCACTCAAGCTTCCTTGTGGTCCCACAAACTCAAAACTCCAATTTCCAAAAGGAAACTTGGAAACTGTTTTCTTTAGGATTCCTTGATCTTGGGTACTCCATTTTAAGTAACACTCCTCAAACCCTAGGTCTTGGTAATCCTCTAGCCCTTCTAAGAGAGCCTTTCATATTACTTCTATAAAAAGTAAGTCCCTTGTCTGAGACTCTCTTATGAATAGGCTTTAGGAATCACCCCATGTCCTACTATTGATCCATCTATTCCTCTGATTCCTCTCGTACCAGGACTCCTCCCATGGGTGAAAGTTTGTAAAGAGCAGGGAGCTTTAGCTGAGGTGACAGTGGGTTATCGCTCCGTTTTTTCCACTTGCCCTAGTAGTTTCTCTATAATAACCCCTGCTAGTTTTAGCAGTAATAGTAAGAATGAAGAAACCAGATTAAAAGAAAGAATGACATTGAATCGAATGAGAAGTATCAAGCATTTGTAGTTATGTCAAGGAAGAAAGGAAAATTTGGGAAGTTTGAGCCTCGAAAGAGATGTCAAAAGAAAGTTGACATGTCTAAAATTTAATGTTGTGAATGTAATTAATATGGGAATTACAAGAGGAATTGTCCTAAACTCAAGAATGGCCACAAGAAAATTAAATAAAGAAGTGAAGCCCATGTGACCGAAAAAGTAGAAGAACTGGAAGAGAAGAAAATAAAGAAGGAAGAAGTGAAAGACCTCTACTATTAAAGGTCTCTCATACATTAAGTTTATTTTCAAGACAACAATCATGGTAGAATCATTACAGTTATGGTAGGATGGATTGTAGCAGCAAAGGAGATGGCATCATTATTAGAAGCATAGAAGGATAGTAGAAGTAAAAGTTTGCATGGTTGAAGCAATCATCTTACTAGATGGTTAGGAAGAAGCTTATCACATCATCATTAGAAAGAAGCATTTGTAGAATAAGGATCATCAAGAAATGCAGCATGATGATTTGATTGAAGTATTTTCATCTTCTAGCAAGGGAAAGGAAGTTGCTAAAGGAAGTATAGATGACCACATGAAGGAAGAGGTATGCACATAATTGGTCGTTTTTAATAGATAGATAAAGTCATGTCATCACTTAGTTGCAGATAGAATGGTTAGGATACTCTATCTCAAGAGCATGATTAAAGAAGAAGGAACTCTTCCTTATGAATAACACATGAAGGCATAAAAAAAATATACCTTGAACTCTTCTACATTATAACATGACAGAATAAACATCATATGACCTCATGAAGAGGATGAGGTGGTGGGCAACAATTGTTCCTACGAGGAGCCATGTATAAAGATGGCAAAAGAAGTAGTATGTGAAGAAGTTGAAAGCAGAGTTCATGAGAATACAACTAAATAGATGATATAGATAATCAACATCTGAAGTTAAAGAAGGATTGGTTATAACATATTCATGAAAGAAGTTATGAAGACCTTGATAAATATAATGAAGAAGGAAAACTTTGGTAGTGAAAATCTTAAAGATGGATTCATTTGTAAGGATGTTGATGTTTCAGAAGTAGATTTTATGATGAAGGGCCATCATAAAGAGGTTGCAAAAATTCATCTACAACTAGTACACATAAATTTGGATAGATGATTCTAAGACGAACATGACTTGAAACAAGTAGCAGTAAGAAGGATATCTAGATGATGACAAAGAAAGCCACTTTTTGATAAAAGAAGTATGACATAACTAGCATTAATTGGTTCAACACTATGTTTCATTAAAGGAAAGTGATGAGAAAGATGGTCAAATCCATACAAAGAAATTATGGAAGAAGATGGCTCCATGATGTAGTAGTTGAATTTTACTAATGACATGATGATGCATAAAGAGTACCCCTACAAGCAGTTGATAGTACCATGATCTCCACAAAATAATAGGTAGTTGTTGTTAGAAACAAGTCCCTAGTTAAGAGGGAGCTTGGGTATGTCCCTTTCATGTAAACGAATGAGTAGATCCTCCCTAGTTGAGAGGGAGAGAGAGACACATCATTCTTGTCTTCACATCATGAAGAAAGAATGGAGGATTGGGTAAGCATCTGAGACCAATAGTTCCTGATAGAAGTAGTCTCTGGAACCGATACGCTTTGAGGATGAGGTAGGGCATCCAATAGGCAAGAGCAGTCGAAGAGGAGATTCCTTGAGGATGTGTAAATCCAAGAGCGGAATGGTCCTAAAATGAAATACCTTTTGAACATCTAGATAGGATATGTGCCTTGAGAGATAATGATGAATGTTTTTATAAATCATTGCCTCCCCAACATTGTGCTCTAATCTAGTGGAGAGATAGAGTTGTTATTCAAGGCCTGGCTATAAGAAAATGATGGTTGATATGATGGATGCACTAGCATACGCTGAGAAGATAGCTTATGAGATGGCTTACTAATCGAACTCTTATGTGAATTATTCAGTGTGAGAATGTCCATGTACCATCAAGCATTATGAATACATCCCTAGTTAAGAGGGAGTGTTGAAATGTGTAACTAGGTTCAGTCTTCATAATATTTTATGTATAGTTTATTTATGTATTGCATGAAAGAAAATTATTATTTTTATTTTATACCATGGGTTTCATGCTCTAGGTTAATTTTATTTTAAGTTAAATTACCCATTGTGTGCTTTTAGGTTTTGTCGTAGAGTCAAAAAGTCAAAAGAGTCATTTTCATATGTAGTAGACCCTATTGGGAATTGTAACAAGTCAAAAGAATTTATTTTGAGTCAAAGTGTCAAAATTCCCCTCCAAGATCAAGTTAGCCTGAAAATAAGAAGGTGCCCTCATTAGGGCTATTGGTCCTCCGTAGAAGTCTATATATAAGATGTCATTCAACCTCATTTACAGTGGAAGATCCAAGCAAGTTCAATCAAAAAAGGAGAAGGAAGAACAAGTGAAGGATCTAAGGGAATTGTTAACTAGGAGAAATCCAATTTGTAGCAAATGAGTGTTTAAGAAAATGTTGAATGCAAAAGTAAAAGTGGAGAAATTAAGAGCTTGATTAGTAGCAAAAAGTAATTCCCATGTAGATGGAATTGACTTTGGTGGTAACTTTTCTCCTATGGCCAAGTTAACTTCTATTATATGTTTTTTACTTGTTGTTTCTACTTTTGATCTTGAAGTAGAGGAAATGGACATGAAGACAAAATTCTTACATGCGGAACTAGAGGAAGAAAACTACATGAAGAAACAAAAAGGATTTGTAGTCATGGGAAGAGCTAGTATGCAATATGAAAATTTACCTATATGGGTTAAAACAATCGCAAAGGTTGTAGTATAAAAAATTTGATACTTATATATTGGAACTTGGCTTCATGAGGAGCAAAGCAAGTCACTATGTGTATTTCAAATTAGTTGGTGATCATCTTATTTATTTGGTCTTGTACGTGGACGATATGATGTTGATTGGAAATGATGGGGAAATCATCCAAGAAGTGAAAACTTAGTTGTTCACTAATTTTTTTATGAAGGATCATGTTGTTGCAAATTTCATTTTGGGCATGGAAATTAAGTGAGATCGGCAAAACATGAAACTATGGTTAAAGGAAACATGTCAATACAATAATTTAGAGGTTTAATATGTAGGAATGTAAACTGATAAAGGTCCTTATTTATGTAGGTGTAAATTTATCTGCATAACAATGTTCCATGACATAGGAAGAAGAAGAGGTGATGTCTCTTATTCCATATGAAAATGTGGTTGGAATTTTGATGTGTGCAATGTTTTGTATTAGACCAAATATTGAACATGTAGCGCAAGAATTGAGTAGGGATATATCAAAAGTAGGGAAGGAACAATGGACAATAATAAAGAGTGTTTTCAGGGATTTGCATGGCACTAATAGTTATGAATTATGTTATGAAGTAAAATAAGGATTGGACAATGTCAAACATACATAAATTATTTGATGTAAACTAGGTTGGATATCTAGATTGCAAAATATCTACAAGTGGGTATGTGTTTAACCTTCTTGGAGGAGAAACCAATTGGATGAGAAAGAGGCAATCTGTAGCAGCACTCTCAACTACAAAAGTTGAATACATGATTGCCACATATACAAACAAGGAATTTTTATGGTTATAAAGATTGTGTTCATGTATAAGGTTGGTATAACAAGTTGTGAAGATAGATTGTAATTCTAATACAAAGCATATTGATGTTCAATATCACTCTAAGAGAGATGTGATTGAAGAAAAGGAGGTGTTACTGTGAACGTGGAAATTTTGAATAATGTTGTAGATTCATTAACAAAATATGTGAGAATTCAGTTCTATTGGTTCAAAGAAATAGTGAGAATGATTGTGTTGGATTATTGATCATGTACTCCTATGACCCCTTGCATGCAAACAAAACAAGTAGGGGAATGTAGGGTATGTGTTACATTCTTTGCACAACAACCCCCACGTGTTTTATGTTGTGTCAAGCGTAACGGGGGTGGGGCGTACTCAAAAAAAGAATCACATTTTTTTTGGAGGTTTTCGATTTAAGAGGTTTTATGATACATGGTGGCTTAGCCTATGGTTTTGTAGTTTTAGTTAAGAAGCTACAACTGTATTATAATCGAAAGTAAATGGATTGGAATATATATATTTATATTATATATAATATTTGAAAATATTTCTGATTTTCCTGGTTTGGGTTTCCAATTAAAATCTTTGTGTTGATGTGTGTATGCATATTTTTATGTATTATCTATAATATATTTGTAGCAATTAATTGTATAGGATTAAAACCTACATTTACTTTCTCTATTAATGAAGTGAAATTATTGTTCAATGCTTTTGGATAGTTGCTAGGTTATATCACTTACCTATATGAGTAATGTTAAGGTGAACAAGGTGGTGAATAATTTTGGTCGATAATGTTAATTCGTTTATTATAGAATTTTGTTATAATCTTTCATGTATATTATCTATGATAAATATGTGATGCTTGTTCATGAAAAGAAATGGTAAATTTAATTGTAATGGTTGTATTTGTTCAAAGCTTCATGAATTTTGCCATGCTAAGTATATATCAATGAGGAGTTGCAAGTATGTTTTAATTATGTTTGATTACTAGTTGTGAATACTTATAGAAGGAACTCTATATGTAGAGGTATCAATTAAAGTATGTTCCTTTTAAAGGTTTGGAATTATAATGATTGTATGGTTTTGCTTCAATGTGAACTACACTCTTTATGTATATATAATATATATATATATGTTTAATATATATATATTATATATATAATATATATATATATATATATATTACTATTATTACTCTCTAAAACAATAGGCCCTTCTTGTTTTCTATTAGTGTCTAACCTCACCGAACCAGTTGTGGGAAGGGAAAACTGTGTCATATCCTTATTTGGTTGAAAAGACTTAATAGTTCTTCAATGAGGGGAGACTTTATTTCCTTTAGAGGTAAGACATAATGTTGGTCCCTTTGCAAGAGATGCATTGCCAATGAGACGTTGGTAGTTTGTAGTAAAAAAGAATAAGAGTAATCTCAACTTAGTTGGGTGAAGTTGAGAAGGATTGGCCATTAGTAATTTAAAGATTTTTGGTTTTAGAAATGTCATGTAGGAGATAGATTTTAAGAATGTCTTCCTAGGTTAGAGAATATTTCTAAGTCTTCAAAAGTATTTAAGAAAAGTTTTTACTATGTTGGATTCATTTTTAGTCCTTTGAAACTAGCTTCAAAGCATAGCGAGAATTTCGTGAATTTGGGAATGACCCCCTGAATTTTTGGGGATAGTTATTGGAATTTGACAAATTTTGTGTTTGGAGATGTTAGCCCCAACCCCTAGTCACATGGTTTGACAATAGCCATGACGAAGAACTTATATGAAAGTAGATCAAGTCATGGGAGGATGGGATATTGAGTGTCGAGAATCGGCAGCACTACAAATACCCTCTATCAGAGATTCCTCAATACTAAACAAATCTATCAGTTGTTGGATGATGTCCACTATGGGTGATCGACCATCAAGTTATCAAGATTCCTCATTATTATCATTTGGAGTATTCAAATACTATATTATCAGGATGTTGGGTGTTAGGTATTACCTTCAAATGTTGATAGATCCCAGTATCAAATATTTCCCCATTGGTTCACATTCATTATCCGATCGAGCTAGGGTGTTGAAGAAATATTGTAGTATTCCATAGTGATCCAATGAATCAATACTTAAAGGAATGACATGGATTTGATGTGTCATGATGATGTGACTAAAAAAAAGACTAGGATGATGTGGATTTGACATGCCATGAGGATGTGGAATGAAGGAAAGTCTTAGTGACACGGAAAGGTGGTGTGACAAGGATGTTGTGGATCAAAATGCACAGTGAAACTAAGATGGATGCTAGGTGGCAGTCAATATAGCATATGTTGGGAGATCAACTTTCGAACAATCATGTATCAATGGGATCAGGATATGAATTACCAAATATTTCTCCCAACACTAATAGATATCGATAACATTGTTACTGGCAGACAAATTCCCATCATGTAACTATCAATTTATTGAATTTTTCGGTATGGGGTATTAGAAAATCAATTATTGAGTATTGGGAAGCTAAAACAACAATTACTAGGTTCTCCTCCAAATATTGTTGGAACTTGATAATATTCCAACATGGTGTCGCAAGTTAACATGCTAGGATGATGTGATTGATTGTTGACGTGGCAGTGTATGATAGTGACACATGACAAAAAAAATCACCATGTGTATTCCAAGTGGTATGGTACAAATGTTGATGTAGCACTTTGAGGGTGAAATCTCGGGTAACTCCATAGAGTTCCTTCTCCTATATACTTGTGTCTTCCATTCCAAAAAAATATAGAGAAACCTCACCTTCCAGGTCTTATCCAGTAAGGGTTTCCCATAGCATATCTTGGTGTTCATTATGGCTGGTGTTATTGTGTTTTATTGTTATGTATTTTCTACATCTTATAAATTGCATGCATAAATAACAAATCAATATAACAAATTTGGAATATAAAAGGAATTAACCCTTCATATAATAAATTTTGGTTTGTTCTAATAGATATGTTTTGACAAATTGTCCAATGGAATATCCACGGTAGTTTGCAGATCAACTATGATTTCCTATTAATTTCTTCTTTCCAATCAAAATTTACAACTTGTATGGCTACCATCACAACTTCTTGTCAACCTCTAAAAATAAAAAAATTGTTGTTCATTTAATTGATTTATAACACATTTATTTATACATTTTTATGTATTTATATATTTCCACTGTCCATCTCTACCATGCACCTTGGGTTTTCTACCCATCATAAAAATGATTTCCCTTTCTTTTTATGGGCTCTAGTTTTATACCAATTATGTTTTTATTTTTCATTATAATATTTTGCTATTGTTTTGCTTTATTAATTTTTGTTGGAATGTCTATTTTCAAAATGAACAAATATCTCCATTAAGACAAAATCAAACCCATGCTTAATAACAATAGATGAACTCAACCTGACAAATGTAAAAAAGCAACCACCTTGTAACCAGATTAAGTGACATGATTTTGAAACTTCAAACATAAAATATCACCCAAGGTATAACTGATAGTTTACCTTTTATTCAGCTAGAATCTTGTGCATTCATCCTATATAAAAATTCTAGAATTTATACTTGTGACATTAGCGCAAAACAATCTCTTCTCTGAAAAGGTACAAATTTTGTGTTATTCCTCTCATAGCTTTGCTTTTTTACCAAGTTTAAGCTCTCATGCGTCTCTTAATTGTGAAGCTTATCCTTGGCCACAAATATTCTAGAATTTTGTGGACAAACACTAACACAATTCTACAACTTTTGCATTTTCCACATGCTTCTCTATTGTGTATTTATCCTTCTACAACTATTTGGCTATTGTGTGGTCTATTCACATTGGTTATAACTATATTTGCATTGTGCAATTTTCTTCATGTTTTTCCTCCCTATGTCAATGTTTTACATCTTATGGTATTTATTCCTTTTGTCTTCAATTGATGCAAAATTATATTGTATGATCCTTCCTAGGTGTAAGTTACACAATCCCATGCTTCTCATCCATAGCACTTCATCTCTTCATCCTAAAGTAATTATCTTCCATTTTTATGTTCAATTGTTTAAATATTCAATTAAATTAAATTAAATTACAAATTTTCATTTACTTCTTGTTTAACTAGTAAAATCAACATAAATTTTGAAATTTATTTATGTGCTATGTAACCTTCACCCAAGATACAAACACTTGTTTTTTCCCTACCTTCACCCCTTTTCCTTTTGTGACTTTTTTTAAATTTTACACAATGTTCTATGTTGTAACAATCACTTAAACTATTTCTTCTTTCAGTAGTGTTCACTTTTCATTTTATTTTCAATAACCCAATAATAGTAAGAAATTGCAGATAGAACAGTAAACAATATGCACAATACAAGACAACCAAGATCAATGAGACATAGAGATTTAGGTGAAAGACTAGGGGAAAACCCCAGCAGGGGGAAAACCCAACCAAATTATTCTTCTATTAGATCAAGTGTTCAACAGAGAAAGAATCCAAATAGTACATCCATCAACAAGTCAAGGGTCAATGCCTTGACTTTCCAAGTCAACAATCTAAAACCAATCAATGATGAGAGATAAAATCAAATTTGATCAAAGTACCAATCCTATAATTTCGACCCTATCAAACTGTAGTCAATGGTAGTCAACGGCCTACCCTAACCAATTAAACTAAACAGTGAACTTCCCATAAAAGTTCAATGAAATTTGTAGTGAATGCTTCCTTCCTTCCACAGTCAAAACCAACAAAAATCTCGTTCAAGGGAGAGATTAGATCTATGGTCAAACCTTAGTTAACCTCAAGTCAATATGCCCAAAAAATATCAGTCAATATCTCAGTCAATGCAAACTCCCAAAATAGAATAGAAATTGGTCAACGTCAAAATAACCCAAGTCAAATGTTCGGCAAAGTATGCCCAAAAAAAATAAAGTCAACACAGTCAAATAAAAGCTCTATCTCTCCTTCGCACGTGTGAACATGTTCCTGCCATTTCCAGAGGTGTATGAATCAATAGAATAAGATGTGATGATGCCTCCAAGTGAAGTCAACGAGCCCATATTTATATGGGGGTTAGGAGGGTCAATTTTTGTCTCTAGGTCGACTTGTTGACTTTCATATCAACACCAAACAGTGAAAAATAATAATATTTTTCCATGTGAAAATTTGATTTTTTTCTCAAGTAGAAGAGGGGTATCCTTAGGGTTTTTCGGGCTTCTCTAATGGGGAAATCCAACCCTTAGCTTCCAATTTTCAACGTGCCCTCTTAGCTAGGGAGGAATTTCCAACTACATGATAAGTCTCATCTCGGATGTACATTTCTCAACATAAGGAAATTCATCTCGTCTCATCTATACTCATATTTTGAAAAATTATTTCTCGATCTAAAGAAGAAGAATCATCATAAGGGAGACTAGTCTCTAGAATTTATATCCAATGACAATAGGGGAGATACACACTTACCATGCTAGGTAAGGATCAGACACATCATATTGTTCGTTGATCTTCTCACCTTCATCCTTAAAAATAAATCTCTAGAACACTTGCATCCAATAGCTTTGGGGAGATACCACTTACCACAAGTGGTAAGGATCAAACATGTCCTAATTCTTATCACCCATTGGCCAGATGGGTGGAAATCCCAACAAGCCCAACTTGTGGGTAGGATGCATATTGGGGCATACTTGATAATAGGGGAGATATCACTTATCATTCCTGGTAAGGATCAAATACATCCTACTTTGACAATAGGGGAGATACCACTTACCATTCATGGTAAATATTAGACGCGTCCTATTGTCCATGGCTCACAAGGAGCACCCTCAACCCCAGGAGATCCTTAGCTCCATTCGCCCCCCCCCAAAGATTAAGGGAAGACAAAAGATGGGGGGGGGAGATCATTGCTCAATGTTCTTGATCAGTCGTGATCCCTTCCAACAAGGGTCACATCCACCAGTCCAAGTTGCACTCTAAAGACCAAGAAATCCCCTTTCAACAAAGGCTTAGTAAGAATGTCAGTTACCTTCCCATCAATCAAGATGTGTTGGATCCTTACTGCTCCTCTCTACACCATGTCCAGGATATAGTGCTATATAATCTCAATGTGCTTGGACCTATCATGGAACACAAGATTCTCTAAAAGTTAGATCCCACTCTTATTGTTGTAGTATATCACAGTCATATCCAGTACCTACTCAAGCAACTCTCCACAGATCTTCCTCAACCATACCACCTCACAACTAGCCATGATAGAAAAAATGTACTCAACCTTAGTTGTGCTAAGGGAAAAATACTTCTGCTTCCTTCTCATCCAAGATATCATGGCATACCCCAAGCTAAAACAACACCCATATGTGCTCCTCCTGCCAATAATTCTACCATCCCAATTAGCATCACTATATCCATGAAGTCTCAACTTGCTAAAAGTATATCTCAATCCATGATTGATAATCCCATGCGGGTATCTCAACACATGCTTAGTAGCAACCCAATGTGCATGTAATGGCTCCACCATAAATTGGCTCAAAGTGTTGAAAACAAAACATATTTCTGGTGTAATGTTCACTAAGAACATCGGTTCCCCAATAAATTTTCGGTATTTAGAAGGATTTGCCAAGTTAGGTCCAATAGCTTCACCACAAAGTTTCTTGAATTTTATTTCCATTGGAGTGGCCATAAACTTGCACTCCACCACCCCAAATATTTCCAACAACTTGAAAACATATTTTCCTTGAGAAACGAAAAATTCCCCAGGTCATTGCCACACCTCTAAGCCCAAGAAGTGGTGAATCAAACCAAGGTATTTCATTTCAAACTCAGATGCCAACTCCTTCTTACACTAGAGAATAAGAGGCCCTCCACCTGTCATGAATAAATCATCAACATATAATAACAAAATCAAAGGCATACCTTGGTCAAATTTATAGAAGAGGTTCAGATCAACATTGCTTTTAGTATATCCAAGCTTCATCAAATAGTTATCAATGTAGGCATACCAAGCCCTAGGGGCTTGCTTTAACCCATAAATATTTTTCTTCAACCCACACACATAATTATTCCTATAATGCTCCTAAAATCCCTACAGTTTCTCCAAGTATACCTTCTCCTTAAGAATGCCATGTAGAGATGTAGTGTTCTCATCCATCTAGTGAAGTGTCCATCCTTGGATAGAAACAAGAGAAATGACTGATCAGATGGTAGTATATCAGGAAACCAGTGCAAAAATCTCATCATAGTCCTCTCCCTCAACACTTCCGTCATCACCATGCTTAATTTTATAGATCTAGTTTGAAGTGGCAACATGTTTACCTTCTAGTCTTGGAACCACTTCCCATACATCATTCTTCAAGATGAACTCATATTCTTCAACCATGGCATCCTTCCAAAATTGTTCATTCATAGCTTCTTCAAAAGTGCATGGTTCAACCTGTATAATGTTTCTCATAGCTACAACGTATCCCTAGTATCAACACAACTTCATGCTTTCTCTAAAGGTTCCTCTTAGGGTAGCATGTCTCTCAACATCCTGCAAAGTGTCACAAATCCATAATGGTATCTTTATAGAAGAGGGAGGATCACATGGAAGGGGATCCAAAGGATCCATGGGTGCCATAGGATCATCAACAAAATTAGGTTCAACCTCAAGCATAAGCTCTTCTTGTACATCATCCAAATTTATACAAGAATGCAACAAAATACAGATAAAAGATAAACATAGAGATGTAACAGAAATGAATCTTCATTTAATTAATATTAAAGAATTGAAAGAAGCTTACATATAGGATGGAAATAAACTAGCTCAAGCGATGGTAGCTTATCTCTAAGAAGATATGTGGCTGCTACATGCCTCTAAAATGTGTTATAATGATGCTCAAGGGCCATTTTATTATTGAACAATGAAGGGAAACCCTAAACAACCAAAATCCTAGCCCTACGAGATGGAATGCCAAAAGTTTGTGGGCCTCATTGGGGTTAGTTGTGTATCCAACTTCCTAGGGTCGTAACTTGGTCCTATGATATTCGTTTGGCACGTATGGTACCTCATTAGAATGGTCTCTCTGAGTACTAAAGGATTTTTTATAGGACCATAGGAAAGCTATGGGCCTATTGTGGACCTTAAAAAAACATTGTTTAAGGGGGTCAAAATAGCTCTAGAAGTTCAGGACCTAGAAATATTGCTAAAAATAGTAAATGTTGCTATACTCAAGGAAACTGATGAAACTGACTAGAGGTCTAGGTGGAATCGGTCGGTAGCCACCAATATCCAAGTGGATGAGCCCTCCCCCCTTAGGAAGAAATGGTCCCCATTGCATGCATAGCCTCCATGAGGTAAGGAAATTTCTGTTGAACCTAGTCCCTAGTGAGCCACTTTCCTTAGTGAAGGAGTTGGTCTGCTTTGACAACTCGATATAGTTGGATCCCCTGTTAGCGATTGTTATTGATCTGTGTGTCCATGATCCTATCAATTTTGGTTTGTTTGATATAGCTTGGGTTGATCTCTATTAGTGTCAGATGCTCAGCAACATCAAAGGTGTCCAACAATGGGGGAAACTATGGCTGCAACCGGTCCACATTGAATACTGGGTGCAGGATAAGGAACATTGGAATTTTGAGCTTGAAATTTTTGTCCCCTACAACCTTAGTGATGGTGCAAGGACCATTTTGGAGCAGTAAAATCTTGCAGTGGGCCCTTGTGAGGCACTCTTGTAAGTGTAACCAAACTTTGTCGCCCACCTGGAACTTGTGTGGCACCCAAGCTTATCATAACATTGTTTGTACTTAGTATTTACGTTGTCAAATATAGAATGGACATGTTAGCGGGTGTGCTGGATGAGATCAGTGAAATTGTTAGCCTTGTCTACTTTGAACTGGACATGAGTCAAATGTTCCTGAGTAGTTGTGAATCGTATGGCAACATCAATGGGACAGAGTGGCTGGAATCTCAATCCCAGCTGAAAAGGGTTGTGGCCAGTTGAGCTATGGAGGACCTTGTTCTAGCTATGTTGGACATAGGGGAGGATCTCATCACATGTGCATGGGTTATTTGAGTTGTACATGTGCAGGATGTGCATGGTCATTCTGTTGACAACCTTTGCTTGGCCATCAATTTGGGGGCATAAGGTCGTGGACTTAGTGAGCTTAGTATCCAACAATGACCAGAGACTTTAACATAATGCATTTAGGAATCAGATGTCCCGATCTAAGATAATGGACTATGGGATTCCCCAAAGTGTATCGATACTCGTTCAAAGAAGAGCTTGGTAGTGGCTTTTGTTGTGATACTCTTCTTGCACGCCACCATATTGGTCGTCTTGGAGAATTTATCGATGACCACTAAAACATTGTTGTTGCCATGGTTGGTAGAAGGAAGAACCAACATGTAATCCATGGAGATGGATTCTCAGGGCCAGCTAGAAGTCAATAGAGGAGATTACATGCCTGATTGTAGGTTTGGAAATTACACAAGAAGTGTAGGATTTGAAGTACTTCCCAACATCTTATAGAAGGTTCGGCCAATAAAAATTCTTCTACAGAATTGCCACTGTCTTTTCTACCCCAAAGTGTCCAATGACCCGACTATAGTGCACCTCCTTAATCATCTTGGCAAGCTTTCTTGAAGGAACACATAGGTGTCCTAGGTGGCATAACAGTGTGTCTTGGGGGTGAAATTTGGAACTTTCTTACGGTTAGAAAATTATATATTATAAAGCAATGGAACAAATAAAATATTGCAAAAATATAAACACAGAAAACGCATAAAACAAGAGAGACAGATATACATGGTTCACCAATTTGGGCTACGTCCACAGAGAAACAACCAGTCCTTCCTTTTATATTACCCAACAAAATGAAGAGATACAACCTACAACAAATCCGTTGTAATTCCCTCTTCACTCTCACACAATTTCCTCTCTTTCTCACTTAGAATACACATCTACATAGCCGCAATACAATTCCATCATATATAGCGAGGGGTTGCCTTCTAGGGAAAAAAACCCTAAATTAAACATAACTTCTACCATCATATTTCCACCTAATGAACGACATAGATTTACTACAAAATTACAACATTTTACAAGGCAATTTTACATCTATTTTTAGCCGCCCCATTATGAATTGGGGTCCAATGTGGCGATACCTTTGAATAAAGAAGATAATCAAGCTCCACACCCAACACTTACCTTCTAGGAGCATTTGGTATGTGGTACCGAATCCTAGATCACTCTTGTAAAGATGTACCCATCCCGAAGTCTCATGTCCACAAGAGTCGAGCACAGTGGTCAGCACCATAACCGATGGTCGACTAAGGCAATTGTACTTAATGTTCAAATGGAATTGTTGTAGATATGTGGACCATTTTTTATGGCGATCATTCTACAACTTTCCTTATGTTTGTATGGACTACAAGGGTCGATGGTGTGTATGGATGATCGTTTCCTTCCCCAAAATGTAATGCTTCCATTGTAGGCAGGCCTGCACAATGGAATACATCTCCTTGTCATAGGTGGGATACTTTCAGACTGTATCTGAAAGTGTCTCACTGTGGTATGCCACTGGATGCCCCTGCCAGGTAAGAATTGCACCAACAACATAGTCAGAGGCATCTGTCTCAATTTCAAATGGTTGTTGCGGGTCTAGTAATGTGAGTATCGGTGCAAAGCAGAGGCAATGCTTCAGCTCGAAAAATGTCTTTTGTTGGGATTTGGACTGTTGACTACTACGTGTCAACTACCCATAGCAGTACACCCCCTTTTTCGCAAAAGGGATAGCGCTTGATCGACGTGTCCGTTCCATTTGACTGTCATCATCAGCTCGATCACGTTATGTTGTAAACTCAGTCTGTATGTGTAAATTGTAAATAATCATAGCAGATCTTAGTCATGTATGTAAACTGCCTAGGCAAACCTAATTTTCTAGTGATAATCTACGTTCCAGAAGGTTTTTTGTCTCACCGATCCATGATCGACAGAGTTTTCATTTGAGATCAAAATTCAATCTTAGAGTCGTGTGCTAAAGAAAGCTCTCTTGTAGTCATTCTTGTGCAATAAAGAAAGACTTTGGGGTTGAAAATCTTGCTGGTGTTACTCTTCTGGAAATGTTGTAAGATGTTTTATTTTTCTGCATAATTTTATTTTCAGCCATTGATGATAGCTCAATGAAGATTGATTTAGGCACATGTATCTTGTCTGATCTATGGGGTTTGAATGATATTTTAATTTCTGAAATATAATGGCAGGTATCTCCATTTGATCTGAATTTCTCTGTTTTTTTCTCCCTCTATGTTAATGGTTGATGTAAGATATGCAAGATATCCTTAATTTTGAGTTTACCAGGCATTAGGGAAAGTTCTCGGCTGAACCAGCCAACTCCCAAATTGCGTTTTCTGAAAGAGCCCAACCAGTTTTAATCTCGGGCTTATCATTAGAATTTTTGTTGCAGATGCATGAAGGGTTTTCTGAAGCACCTCACATTAAGTTTAAAATTATGAAAATATTTCTGTGGCATAACGATAGATCTGGCAACCTAGAGCCTTCATATTGTAAATACTGTAATTATTTAGTTGGTTCTCAAGGTTTTTAGGGTTTCATTTATTTTTTGCATTTTTGGCTATTTGTTTTCATTATTTTTTTTCAGGTTGCAGGTTGCATATATGAAGTTGAAATTTGATTTTGAAGCTAGATCTAGGCCCTAGAGGGTAAGATCTGGCCTCAACATCATTTCCTGTAGGGATAATCTTCAACAGATTTCCAAGTTTTCTGAAGAAATTTGAGGGTTCATCAAAGTTGTTTTGCTGCTCGGGGCTTTATTTGTTGTCTCAGGAAAAAAAAATTAGGGTAGGTTGGATTGCTGCCATACCCCATGTGTTCATCTCCTCAGCTCCCTGCGTCCAATCTGCCCATGTGTTCCTCACACAACTCTCCTATTCTCTGCATCCACCTGCAGTTTTTCATGCTGTTGCAACTCACCTGCAATCTCTGCTTTTTTTTTCGCCATCTAGCTGCTATTACGTAGCCTTCTCCCCTCTCATGCAACTCCATTCATCGCTGCCTATCTTGTACGCAGTTCCATTTTTCTCCTTACATTTTTTCTGCCTGGAACGAATAGCTCCCACGCTGCTTCCTTTCGCGGCTCCCACACTCTTCCACACATCTTCTTCATCGATATACTCTCACGCTGCCACGTCTAGTTTCCTTCCTCTGCGTGCTGCTCCATGCTGAGCCATATGCCAAACCTACGTATTTCTTTCTGCCGTTGTCAACTGCTTCTGCATACCTGCACACACTAAACACATCCAACAGTAAAAAAGAAACGAAAGAAAAATTCAATTTTTGGTAAGTCGTATAAGTTGAGGTTTAGCGTAGGTGGTATGTTAAGTTTTAAGTTTAGACTCTCTTTTTTTTTACGTTTTAATGTGTTAGGTATTGTGTATTCATTTGATTTTGTATATATTTATTTATTTAAAATTTTATCTAAGTCTTAGTTTAGAATAGATTTTAGCTTCTTCTTTTTTTTTTTCTGATTTTTTAATTTTAAAATAAAAAATAAAAAGGTTCTTTAGGATTTAATTTAGTTTAGTTTTTGTTTAGAATAGTTTTATTCTATTTTTATTTTTCATCATATATATATATGTGTGTGTGTGTGTGTGTGGTGTGTGTGTGTGTGTGTGGCATAAAAGGTTTCTTTAGTTTAGTTTAGATTTTAGTTTTATTTAGATTTAGATATATTTGGTTTTTGTTTGTTCGAATTTTGACTTTAAAATACTACTTAAAAATATAATAAAAAATAAAAAATTCCCAAAAAGCATAAAAAGGTAATCCTTAGGCTTTTTTTTTTGTTTTATAGTTTAGATTTAAATTTTATTTTAGACTTAGTTTTGTTTTATTCTTTTATATATATATATATATATATATATATATATATATATATATATATATATGACAAAAAAAAAGGGGAAGACTAATTAAAAATTGGAAATTGTTTTTAAAGTCTTTTTTCTGTTGTGGTATAGTTAAATGCGCTTAAAATGTTTATTATCTGGAGACTAATTATTTAAAATCTGGGCAACATTTAAATTTTGTGGTTGTTTAAAGCATTTAATCTTTTAAATTTTAATTGCTAGAATATTGTTAAGGCTTTGTGCATTTATTGATTATCTCACATTTGGCTAAATTCATCTTTGCTTGGGTTATTTGATGATAAATGATTGTTTTACAAGGTTCATATTTTTGTAACATTTAATAAATAATCATTTATCATTAACTCCATAAGGCACTAGTACATTAATTTCTAAATCAATCAAGTGCTAAACTGCCTTGTTGTGTCTCCCAACCCAACTGGTCCACAGTTGGTTTTCATTCATCCCATAGGGTCTACCCCCCTTAGCCTCGGGAGACGACTTAAATGGAGAGATTGGGGATTAGGGTGACAGCCCCTAGTTTGAGTGTTGTCATGATAATCTATGTGACAACATTTTTTGGCATCGTTGTCGGGGATAGAGATTTTCTATCCCTGGCGTTTTAGCGACATTCATCTTCTCATTTCTCATCATTCTTTCATCTTTCTCATCTCTCATTTGAGCTGGCAGATTCAACATTTTTTGGTATCATTTGGATCTTTTCATCACCTTATCTTTTGTCATATCAGCGACTTCTCTTCAGTTCGTTTCTTGTTTGGGTGGCAACTCCATTTTATTTCTTTTATTTTTTCCCAAACAAGAAGCCTCCCTCATATCTGCTTGTTGGTTGCTTTTTGGATCCTAGAATTAGATTCATTGTTTAAGTGCCGACTCCACTTCTTTCATCTCTTGATTTTCTTGAGCAGAGATCTCTTTCTATCATCCATTTGGTCCCTTGTTATTCATCATGGATTATTCGTTTAAACCATGCCATTTTACTAATAATCTCCATGATGTTCCAGAAGTGGCTACTGATCTATTGACGTTCCCTAGTTTCTTTCATCCTCTCGCAGTTGTTGAAATTTCTGAACCTGTATTGTAATGGCATCCATTTAACTAGAGTGTTCAACCTTCATAGCATTGATTTCTCTGGCATGGTCTTCTTCCATGGTCAATAACTTATTTTGCATAGAATTAATTTCCCTATCATGATTAGCTTTCATGGTCGTCATATTTTTCTCTAAGCCTGATAACTTGCTTTGCATAAAACTAATTTCTGTGTCATGATTAGTCTTCATGGCCTCAATTTCTTTAGCATGCTTATTTGGCATGATCTCCATCTCCTTATTACATTTTTCTAGGTGGGTGCATAAAGTTCTCACATCATTGGCGTAATTAGTTTGATTGATCTCCATATTTTTTACCAGCCGCATTAGTTCTTGTATAATTTGCTTTTGATTTTCCTTTTCATTGTCAACACTGATTTTATAATTTGTCCCTGCTTTTCCACTATCATGGATTTGATCTGCAATGGTACAGGTGGATGGCACATTCTGATATGAAGAATGTCTTGAAATCTTTCATTGACAGCTGGAACCTTTTTAAGATTACTTTCATTCTGTTGCACAATTTTAGGGGCACAAGGCAAGCTATCTGGATCACCATATCTATCTTTAAAAGCATTGAAAATGTCTTGTAAAGAAGTGAAAGAATCTTCAGGACAATTATTAAACCAATTCAAAGCATCATCCTCTAAAGAAAGGAGATCATCAGTAAAATGACATGGTTTAAACGAATAATCCATGATGAATAACAAGGGACCAAATGGATGATAGAAAGATATCTCTGCTCAAGAAAATCAAGAGATGAAAGAAGTGGAGTCGGCACTTAAACAATGAATCTAATTCTAGGATCCAAAAAGCAACCAACAAGCAGATATGAGGGAAGCTTCTTGTTTGGGAAAAAATAAAAGAAGTCAAATGGAGTTGCCACCCAAACAAGAAACGAACTGAAGAGAAGTCGTTGATATGACGAAAGATAAGGTGATGAAAAGATCCAAATGATGCCAAAAAATGTTGAATCTGCCAGCTCAAATGAGAGATGAGAAAGATGAAAGAATGATGAGAAATGAGAAGATGAATCTCAGTGAAACATCAAGGACAGAAAAACTCTATCCCTGGCAGGATATCCTTAATTTTGAGTTGATTGGGCGTTAGGGGAAGTTCTCGGCTAAACCAGCCAACTCTCGAATTGCATTTTCTGAAAAAGCCCAGCGAGTTTTAATCCCAGGCTTATCATTAGAATTTTTGTTGCAGATGCATGAAGGGCTTTCTAAAGCACCTCACATTAAGTTTAAAATTCTGAAAATATTTATGTGGCATAACAATAAATCTGGCTACCTAGAGCCTTCAGTTTGTAAATACTATAATTATTTAGCTGGTTCATAAGGTTTTTATGGTTTCATTTATTTTTTGCATTTTCAGTGTTTGGTTGTTTGTTTTCAGGTTGCAGGTACAAGTTTTGAAAAATTTTCAAGGTTTCTATGAGGCAATCTGGAGCAGGAAGGATTTAAAATTTCTATCAATTTTCTGGACAACGGGTTTGCTAACTACGTTTTCGTTTTTCACTGATGCTTGGGGTTTTATTGCTGCCAAAAAAAAAAAAATTGAAATTTTATAAGGGCCGCAGTTTTTCGCTACTGCCATACCCTCTGCCATTTCTCTCTTTTCATGTATCATCAACCCTCCACGCGGTTGCTCTTCTCTGCTTGCCGTAGAAAGTCTCTCCTTCACGCAGCCACCTCCTTTCATCCCCACCTGCAAAACAAATGCTCCAAATCCTCACACTTCTTTCCCTCAAACCCTCACGCAACGAATTTGTTTTCCTCCTACGCAGTTGAGTTTTCAAATTCCTGTCACATTGCCCAGCCTTTTTTTTTCTGTGTATCCCCTCCAAATCCCCGCCATTCCACACACCTACAAATCACATCAAATCCATGTATTTGTGTTGCTACATCCACACACAAGCAACCCATTCACACCCACGTTGAAACCCTGACGCAACCTCATCCCCAAGCTCCTAACGCCGCGTCTTATGTTGCCCGCAGCCCTTCCAGAACATTCATTTGCTGCTACACTCCACGCTGCCATATTCATCTGCGTGCCTCAACCTGCAACCAAACCCATTTACTTCGCGTAGTAAACTCAACACAGACATGTCCCTTGCCCTTGCCTTTGCGCAGCAATCTTCCATAGTGTCGTCTCTGCTCCTCCCTTAGACGCCTTTCGACCTGCGTATTGGCAACAAAAGGAGTGATTTCTCTATGCGTGGTTTATTTTAGGAGGTGTGTTTTAAATTTTTGTGTAAAGTTTTGATTTTGTTTAGTTTACTTTATGGTTACATGCGTTGGATTTATATAACCTTTATCTGATTTAGATTTAGATTAATTTTAATATTTGATTTTTTAAAGTTAGGCTTTAGTTTATTTTTATTTCTTTTTAGTTTACATTTTGATTTTTGTTTGATTATAGGATTTTAAACTTAAAAAATTAAAATATAATAATAAAAAAGAACAAAAAAAAAATCGATTTTTGCTTTGTTTTTCTTAAATTTATTTTAGATTCTAGTTTTGTTTCATTTTAAATTAAAAAAAAAAAAAAAAAAAAAAACCCATAGATCAGGGGGTCAAGGGTCATTGGAGATCAGAATTCGATCTTAGAGTCGTGTGCTAAAGAAATCTCTCTTGTAGTCATTCTTGTGCAATAAAGAGAGACTTTGGGGTTGAAAATCTTGCCGGTGTTACTCTTCTAGAAATGTTGTAAGATATTTTATTTTTCTGCATTATTTTATTTTCAACCATTGATGATAGCTTGATGAAGATTGATTTAGGCACAGGTATCTTGTCTGATGTCTGGGGTTTGAATGATAGTTTAATTTCTAAATATAATGGCAGGTATCTCCATTTGATCCGAATTTCTCTGTTGTTTTCTCCCTCTATGTTAATGGTTGATTTAAGCTATGCAGGATATCCTTAATTTTGAGTTTATCGGGTGTTAGGGGAAGTTCTCGGCTGAACCATCCAACTCCCGTATTGTGTTTTCTGAAAGAGCCAACCAGTTTTAATCCCGAGCTTATCATTAGAATTTTTGTTGCAGATGCATGAAGGGTTTTTTGAAGCACCTCACATTAAGTTTCAAATTCTGAAAATATTTCTCTGGCATAACAATAAATTTGACTACCTAGAGCCTTCAGTTTGTAAACACTGTAATTATTTAGTTGGTTCTTAAGGTTTTTAGGGTTTCATTTATTTTTTACATTTCTAGCTATTTGTTTTCATTATTTTTTCAAGTTGCAGGTTGCAGATTTGAAGTCGAAATTTGATTTTGAAGCCAGATCTAGGCCTTGGAGGGTAAGATCTCAAAGTTGTTTTGTTGCTTAGGGATTTATTTGTTGCCTCAGGAAAAAAAAAATTGGGGCAGGTTGGATTGCTGCCATACCCCCTGCGTTCATGTCCTCAACTCCCTACATCCAATCTGCCCATGTGTTCCTCATGCAGCTCTCCTATTCTCTACGTCCACCTACAGTTTTTCATGCTACTGCAACTCACCTGTAATATCTGCGTTTTTTCTTTTTTTTCCATCTAACTGCTATTAGTAGGCTTCTCCCCTCTCATGCAGCTCCATTCATCACTGTCTGTCTTGTACGTAGCTCCATCTTTCTCCTTACATTTTTTATGTCTGCAACGAACAACTCCCACGTTGCTTCCTTTCGTGACTCCCATACTCTTCCATGCATCTTCTTCATCGATATCCTCTCACGCGACCTCGTCCAGTTTCCTTCCTCTATGTGCTGCTCCGTGTTGAGCCATATGTCAGACCTACATATTTCTTTCTGCCATTGTCAACTCCTTCTACATACCTGCACACACTAAACATATCCAACAGTAAAAAAAACCGAAAGAAAAATTCGATTTTTGGTAAGTCGTATAAGTTGAGGTTTAGCGTAGGTGGTATGTTAAGTTTTAAGTTTAGACATTTTATTTTACGTTTTAATGTGTTAGGTATTGTGTATACATTTGATTTTGTATATATTTATTTATTTAAATTTTGATCTAAATCTTAGTTTAGAATAGATTTTAGCTTCTTTTTTTTTTCTGATTTTCTAGTTTTAAAATAAAAAAATAAAAAGGTTCTTTTAGGATTTAGTTTAGTTTAATTTTTGTTTAGAATAGTTTGTTCTAATTTTCTTATTTCTTTTCTTTTATATATATATATATATATATATATATATATTTCTTTATTTATTCTTTTAGTAAATTTTATTTTAGATTTTGGGTTTTTTTATACTTGGTTTTGTTTTTATTATATTTTATATATATATATATATATATGAAAAACGACTAATTAAAAATTAGAAATTCTGTTTAAAGTGTTTTTTTCTGTTGTGGTATAGTTAAATGTGCTTAAAATGTTTATTACCTGGAGATTAATTATTTGAAATCTAGTCAACATTTAAATCTCGTGGTTGCTTAAAGCATTTAATCTTTTAAATTTTAATTGCTAAAATATTGTTAAGGCTTTGTGCACTTATTGATTATCTCGCATTTGGCAAAATTCATCTTTGCTTGGGTTATTTGATGATAAATGATTGTTTTACAAGGTTCATATTTCTGCAACATTTAATCATGAACTCCATAAGGCACTGGTACATTAATTTCTAAATCAATTAAGTGCTAAATTGCCCCGCTGTGTCTCCAAACCCAACTGGTCCACAGTTGGTTTTCATTCATCCCATAGGGTCTACCCCCCTTAGCCTCGGAAGACGGCCTAAACAGAGAGATCGGAGATCAGGGTGACAGCCCCCGGTCTGAGCGTTGTCGTGACAATCTGTGCAACAACATGGACCAAAAGAACTTTTCTTCCACTCTACCCTTAGTGACTTGTCTGAAAGGCCATGTAATATGAGAGAACCCCAACACGAACCGACGATAGAAGTTGGAAAGATCCATAAATTTGCAGAGTTGTGTTAAAGTAGTTGGGGTTGGGCAATCCTGAATAAATTGTCTTGGTTGGGTCCACATGCACACCCCACTCATCCATGATGTACCCTAGATATTGAATCTGAGTCATACGAAAAGTGTATTTCTCCAAATTCGCACACAATTTGTGTTGTCACAGGGTTTGGAGGACCTGTCGAATATGGTGTATGTTATTTTCCCAACTCTGACCGAAGATCGGGATGTTGTCCAGGTGCACTACCACAAATGAGTTGGTGGGGGCATTTGTCAACTCAAAAGGCATGACCAACCATTCGAAAAGCCCTCCTTTGATTTGAAGGCATTCTTCCACACATCGGAGGGTTCAATCAGTACCTAGTGATAACCAGACTTCAAATCAATCTTGCTGAAATATTTCCCCCCCTTGAGTTGGTCCAGAAGGTCATCAATCTGTGGGATTAGACGCTTATTCCAGACAATGATCTTATTCATCGCCTGATAGTCAATACAAATCCTCCAGGTTCCGTCCTTCTTCTATACCAACACAATCGAGCTCCCACAGGGTGATGAACTTGCTTTGATGTTCCCTTTCTGTAACAACTCCTGCATCTGCCTCTCAATATCATCATTCTCCATAATAGAGCCTTGGTAGATTGGTCCATTGTGTAGCGGTGCGTCTGGGGTCAGATTGATGGAGTGCTTGACCTAACAGTGTAAGGGTACCCCTGTGGGTGAGATGAAGATGTTCCTGTACTCCTCCATGACCTTGTCCATTTGTTGTTGTCGTGCGAAGGAGCCATGTGTGGAGGTTGTGGATGTGGCTACAATCTTACTCTTGTTCTGAGGGTGAATCATAAGGAAGACAAATTTCCCAGTCTGGGAAATGATCTTACTGCATTGTTTAGTAGAGATCAAAGAAAGGGTGGTAGGCATTGCTACCTCTAGTATCTTGTACGATTTCTCGCCCAAAGTAATAATAACAAATCAAGGTCTAGATTCATATGCAACATAACACTTCCATAGGTATGGATGACCTAATAAAACATCATAGACTTCTAGAGGGGAAACATTACATAATACCTCATCTGCAAAGGACTTGATGCTATAAGGCAGGTGGCACTACTCACTGACACAAAGATCTCTCCCTTGGTGGAGCCACTTGATGGTATACGATTGTGCGTACAGTGTTGTTGGCAGCTTCAATCTCTTAATGACCTCAATTGAGATTAGGTTCTTCTGGCCCTTAATGTCATCAATGAACTGCACCGAAAGGCCCTTTACCAACATCTGCGAGTGGAAGTGGCACTCCCCCTCCTCTGGATCCTCAGGTTTCGCCTTTTAGAGCTTGACGGTGGCTATCGCCTCAGTGGATTCAACGTCAATGATTTGATTTCCCTTGTTGGTTCCTTGTCTGGTTACGGCTCAGAGTTAGAGCATGCATTCATCTATGAGTCTTTCAACTCGAACGCTAGTGCCTGCTTTGTGCAACATTCATTTATGTTGTGAGTGGGAGTTTTATGGAAATCACACCACTTGCCAGTTTTTTTCTTTGTCTTCCCATTATTCTTGGCTTGTGGCTTTGAGAAGTTTTCCTGGGGGTCTGTGGCCTAACTTTTCCCTTTTCTCTATGACTTGGGGACACCTTTTCACTGCTTTGGTTTTGCAAATCCAAAGTCTCGCTTCTTCTGCTTTAATTTATACTTAATCTTAACAGCATATCGGTATGCTGCACCAAGCAAGGAGATGTACAGGAACTCCATTTCCTCTTGAATGTATTTGTGCAAACAAATACGGTACTTGAGCACCAAATGTTTCTCAGAATCTTTGATACCCAACTTTGTGCACAAGTTATGGAAAAGATTTATCAACTCATGCCCATCTTGGTCCCTTTTCTGCCGCAACATAATCCATTGTATTTACTTGTCCTCATAGCTCCCCATGAGGTAATATTGTTCCTTGATGGTGTCTCAAAAATAATTCCAAGTGGGTGCGGCATAAAGAAGTGAGGGTGCTCTCCCGTCCCTCTGTTCAAAGTAGGTTTCCCACCAGTCCTTGACATGGGGATCGGCTTTGAGGAGTGAAAACGTAATATTTTCCCTATTGAAAAAATTATGAACTGAAAAATATCCTTCCAAGAGATTTAACCATCAATCTACAACATCTGCATTCTATCTGGCATTCAAATATGGGAACGTCAAACTTGACTTGTACCTTGAAGGGAGTGGTGCCTCTAGAGTGGCTATCGGATGAAGATGTGTCGCCTGTGGGAATCCGCCAATGGATCTAGGCAAAGTTATCCATGATCACGTTCGTTTGTCACTCGAGGGATTCTTCGAGCAATATTTTGAAGGGATCTCCTACTCCTTTGTCTTTTTTTTCTTCCACCATGGGAGGTCATCGAGGTTTGCGAGGTTGGTCTTGCAAATATTCAACCAGTTCGAGCCCTCCTAACTCCTTATACCCCAACCTTGTTGGGGACATGCAAAGAAATACAGAGGAGAAAACCACTCTGATGCCACTGATTTGAACTTATGCAGGAACACAACAGAATACAAATATAAACATAAACAAAGAGATGCAACGAAAATAAATTTTCATTTCATTAATATCAAAGAACTGAAAGATGCTTACATACATAATGGAAATAAACTAGCTCAGGCGATGGTAGCTTATCTCTGAGAAGAGATGTGGCAGCTACATGTCTTAAAATTGTGTTACAATGAGGTTCAAGGGCCTTTTTATTATTGAACAACAAAGGGAAACCCTAAACAATCAAAACCCTTACCCTAAAAGATGGAACACCAAGAGTTTGTGGACCCCATTGGGGTTAGTTGGTCAGAAAACTTCCTGGGGTCGTAACTTGGTCATATAATCTTTGTTTGGAGTATAAGATACCTCATTAGAAATTTATCTTCGAGTACTACAGGATTTGCGATATGTATCTACCTATGGCTATTGACCTGGTGCAGACCTCGAAAAAACGTAGTTTAGGGGGTCAAAACAATTCTAGAAGTTCATGACCCAAAAAACTGCTAAAAATGTTAAATGCCATTATAATTAAGGAAACGAATGAAACCGACTAGAGGTCTAGGTGGAATAGGCATGTGGCCACCAATATCCACCTAGATCAGTACATCGATGGCATCATCCTTTATTTCAACATAAGCAAGAGGGAGTGTCCCTTGCTTCCTCAAGACCAACATCTTCATCAAATGTCACATCCCTACTGAAGTCTATATTCCTTTGACTAGGTACATATATTCTATAAGCTTTAGAATTTTCCAATAAGAAAAAAAAGTACCTTTCTTCCCTGAAGCTTCCATCTTGGTCCTCTTCTCCTTCGACACATGAAAGTAAACGAGGTAGCCAAATATCTCCATCTGTCCAACCTTAGGCTTCATACCCGTGAAGGCCTCTTCGGAGGTCTTGTCACCTAAGACTCGATGAGTTCTATTTGGAACATTGGCAACAAGTTAGCATCTTCTCCCCATAGAAAGAGTGGCAACCTTTTATCATGCAACATATCTTTGGTTGCTTCCATGAAAATCATGTTCTTCCTTTTAACTACACCATTTTGCTCAGGGTTATAAGGTAGGATGGCCTCCTCCTTAATTATATTTTCCTTGAAAAAATCAATGAATTCATTTGAAGTGATTTCTCCTCCATTGTCAGTCCTCAAAATTTGGATCTTCTTTCTATTTTGATTTTCCACCAATGCCTTGAGATCCCTGAACATGTCAAATAATTTGTCCTTGTTCTTTAAAAACAAAATCCATGTCTTATGGGAAAAGTCATCCATAAATATTATATAGTACATATAGCCACCAAGAGAGGTCACGGGCATGGATCCACAAAGATGAGAATGTATATTGTGAAGCACTCCATTAGACCTACTACTACTAGAAGGGAATGGTCTCCTCACATGTTTTCCACTTGCACATCCTCCACAAACTCCATCACAATCTAGACAAATTTCAAGCATCCCAGAAACCATCCTTCTCACATTAGGAAAAGCTTTGTAGTGAAGGTGAGTGGATCTTCGATGCCACAACTCACATTGATGATTACTATTATGGACCAATGCTTGGATTGGTCTTCCATTGACTTTATAAAGGCCTTCAATTCTAGATACCAGAGTTAGGGAATTCTTCAAGCTAGACTTCCTTGGCCAAGAAAGAACCTTTTCATTTATGAAGGCACCTTTGATTCCTTTGTTCTCTAAAGGAAAATATAGATACAAGATCCTTTTTTAATCCCGACACATACAAAACATCTTGTAGATGTGTAGTTTGACCGAAATCCAAATGAAATGAAACAAACCAAGTCCCCTTAATAGATATGTAGCATTATCTCCAAGAATAATCTTCAAATTCAACTCCCTCTCAACCATGTTTAAGAGGACTTCACAATAACTAGTGAACTGTCTAAAAGCCCCACTATCTACTAACGAGCTATCAAAAGAGTCTAGAGGATAGGAACTCGAAAGAGAAGAAATAAGAAAGTATCTAGGTTGAGTTTCAACTACATTATCATCATACCTTGGGTTCATTGATCTCTTTTGAGGACAATGACTTTCTTCATGGGAAACAAGAGCTCTCTTCTTTTTTATTGTTAGACATATTGTTGTTCTTGCCATGATTATTGGACCTTAGAGCACTTCTATTTTCCAAATAGTCTCAGGCATAATGACAATGCTTGTGGAAATTGTAGCATTGAACTTTTGTTAATTCCCTTCTAAATATTCTATTGGAGTTCTCGGATGTTGGAGAAAGCTTTCTTGAATTAAACAATCCTACTCTTTCTTTTTTTCTTCTTGGCTTGGCCAGAAAAGGAAGTGGTTTATACTTTTTTCATGCTTTGGAATTCTCCCTCTATAGATCATCCTGACTCCTCTTGAGTGCACTTTCCTAAGAGCTTGTAAAATGTGGGGTGCTTGTTACTATTGCTAATAGTTGTGATAAATGTTTCCCAATACATATGGCCTCCAAATGTGACCAGCACAAACTCTCTATGAGGTATAATTTCACCAATGGACAAAAGTTGATCCTTGACTTTAGTTATCCTCATGAAGTATGCTTGAATGGTCTTACCTTTTTTCATCTTGATGTCCCCAAGTTAATTTTTCAAAGTGCTGATATGGCTCAAGTTGTTGACTTCATCAAGTTGTTGACTTCATGCATCCCAATCAGTTCATCATACATTTCCTTTGACTTCTTCATCTTGGATACATATGTGATCAAAAGATCTTTCAAAGAGTCAATAATGATTTTCTTAGCTTTGATCTCACCTTCTTGTACTTGGACTTGATAGCAACAGTTGCATTTTCCGATAGCTCAACTACCTTGCCTACAACATATTCCATAACATCATTATCTTCCAAACTCAAATCCAACCTAACCCTCCAAGGAGAAAAGTTTTGGAGTCATTCAACTTCTCCTCAATCTTGAAGTATGAGGTAGAGATCTTGACTTAATCAAATGACCTTTAGCAGTAGAAAAGATATCTTCAAGGGGTGACTCTTCTAGTAGCCTTGGGCATGTCTTCACCTCAACTCTGAAACCATGTTAATTTCTCACAATGTTCTATGTTGTAACAATCACTTAAAAAAATTATTCTTTCACTAGCATTCATTTTTCAATTTATTTTCAATCACCCAATAATAGTAACCAATTGCAAATAGAACAGTAAACAATATGCACAATAGAAAAAAACCAAGATCAATGAGGCACAAAGACTTAGGTCAAAGACTAGGGAAAACCCCCATAAGGAGGAGAATGTAACCAAATTATTCTTCTATTAGATCAAGTGTTCAACAAAGAAATAATCCAAATAGTACATCCATCAACAAGTAAAAGGTTAATGCCTTGACTTTCTAAGTCAACAATCCAAAACCAAACAATGATGAGAGATAAAGTCAAATCTAGTCAAAGTACCATTCTTGCAATTTTTGACATTGTCAAAGTGCAGTCCATAATAGTCAACGATCTACCCTAACCAGTCAAAGTCAACAATCTACTACCTATAAATGTTCAATCAAATACGTAGCGAATGCAACCTTCCTTCCTCAGTGAAACCCAACAAAAATCTCAGTGAAAGGAGAGATCAGATATGTACTCAAACCCTAGTGAACATGCAGTCAACTTGTTATCGTTGTGACAAACACCCTCCAAAATTTTGCACACTTAGATTTTGGAGCCTACTATAGATCTTGCGATCATTCGTTCCATAGTCACTTTATGGTCAGTCGATAAGTATCAAAGTCACCTGCTCACATATGCTCAATCCACAAGAAGTTCATGAGCGTGCGCAATTATGCAAGCTTAAACAGACATAACACAAGTCCATCATGCCAGTGTATGTGCAATGTTCAACCTGTGTCAACAATTAGCGTGCACACTCGTCGACAATCTCTCACTTTTGGTTGCGATTGTTCTTCTATTTTGGTGAGTTTCTTCCAACTGTCGTTTTTGCGCACTCCCTTGACGCAAGTGTTGCTTTCATGCCTATGATTGTCATTTTTGCTTATTTCATTGTAACAAGTGATGATTTTATGCCATATTCGTTCTGACATGTGTCGCTTTCAATGTCATTCACAATTTACAAGTGTTGTTTGCACTTTCCTGTACTATCACAAATGTCATATTTTAACATAGCAAGCATCACATATCACACAAATGTATTTTTTACTCAAGGGATAACCTTGGTGTAAATGAATCATTCTTACCATGTAGACATGTATCGCACTCATTCCCAAAGTTTCAAACATCGTCGCAAAAGTGTTGTCATTGTCGTTGCAAGGTGCACATTTAGTGTCATACTTGGGGAAATTTGTCGCAATGTCGTCGCATTGAGGGAAGTATGTTGTTCATGTGTTATGAGTGATCAATGTTGCATTGTCAACTATTTTAAGTGTGTGATCATACTTTAATTTTATCATTGTTCACATTGGTCTCACTTATCCCACACTCAACCAAATCTGGAAAAATTCTTGCCTGAGCAACTTGGTCTCACTCAGCCTTCTTGAACTACGCACTGCATAGAGTCAATCCCCAAGCTTCAACCTTACCTTTTGGCACTACGCAATAAGCAATTTTTGCCTTCCAGAATTGCACACTGTGTAGTCTCAGTGCTCAATCTCGACCCTTGAGCTCCAGAACTATGCAGTCTCTACCTTCAGTCAACCTCCTTTGTGCACTACGCAGTCTCAAGCATCAAGCCTCTGGCTTGAGCTCTTGAATTGTGGAATTGCACAAGCCCCAAGACTTTTTCCCTCTAGAACTACGTTGTAGGGAACCTCAAGGCTCAAGCCTTAAACCTGTCACCTTGAGCCCCTCGATTGCACTATTGCCTTGCCTTGCCTTGTATGAATTGCACACTACGCAGTCTCAAGGCTCAAGCCTCAACCTTGACCTCTTGAGTTGCGCACCTGTGTAATCCCTTGGCCTCTTTCCTTCCATAATTGCGTAGTGGTCAACCTCAAGCCTCAAGCCTTTGGCCTAATCCCTTGAGCCCCTCAAATATGCAGTTGTCGAGCCCTAGCCTACCTGAACTATGCACTACATAGTCTCAAGGCTCACTCTTGGCCCCGAACCCCCTGAGTCGTGCAAGTGCACAATCCTTGAGCATGTCTCCCAACCTGTCACCTGGTTCCAACTTAGTCAGTGGTTAACCTAAAGCATGTCAAACTAGGGTTTTATCAAACTGATGTCATGTTATGAAACCAGCTCAAGAAAAGATAGAAAAGATAGATCAACGACTTAGAATTCAGCCTCTTCGAGGGGGCAACCTCCTTTACATTACATAAATGAACAATTCTTGGATGATACAAATGAAAAGACCTCTTTCTATATATAGGAGTCTAAGGGGTCATAACATAACCAGAGCCGACATAACAATAATAATGTAAGGGCACAATAATAATAATAGTGGGCTTCTATGGGGCACAATAGTAACAATATGGGCACTACATGGGTACATCAATATAATAAGTGGTTTGTACTAATAACAATAAGGGGTGACACTAGTAGTATAGGGGCCTAACACTCCTATATATAGAAAGGAGGTCTTTTCATTTGTATCATCAAAGAATTGTTCATTTGTGTAATGTAAAGGAGGTTGCCCCCTCGAAGAGGTTCAATTCTAAGGTGTTGATCTTAATTTTCTATCTTTTTGTGAGCTGGTTTCATAACAGAATCCATGCCCAATGGACTTTTCCAACATCTTTCAACCAAACCTTTGAAAAACCCACCTCAAATTTGAATAGCTAGCCTCAGATCTTAAAAACTGAAATCCAAATTAGACAGAGAGAGAAATCCCTCTCTAAAGTTGGAAGGGCAGATCCCATCTTTAAAAGTGGTTTGTGGTTACCTCTGGGTTTCTCTCCTCAACCTAGGAAATTATAGAGTGATAACAAAATACATGGGATTTAAGCCCCAAGGTGACTTGGCTTGTGGGGCCTGTTCAATGGGGAAAATTGTCACATGGCGTAAACTTTTTGTGAATAAGTCAAGGGGTTGGTGAATCTTTTGTCACAAGGTGTTTATTATCATGTAGCCAAAAAAGGTTGTCCTCGATAGCTTCAGCGTGGGATAGTAATGAAACCCTTCAAGATTCTATTCCCAATATGACATGGCCATGGAGGGCTCACACCTGCATACATCTTCTATGTTTCATGCTTGTTATAGATTGGGTTGTGTGGACCATGGGAATAGGATTATTTGTGACATATCATGAACGAATCACAATGGTTTAGAGATGCCACATAGGTGGTGTTGAGGCCACAAATTGGAAAACCAGGTGGGCACCATGTGGCAAGTTATATGACATGGAACTATCTAATAGGCTAGTTTTAAATGGCCATATCTTTTAATTCTAGAATCAGATCAGAGAAAAATTTGATATCGATGGAAAGGTATTGTTGAGATGAGTACAATTACCTCCTTCTACACCTATTTGGGGCTAGGTATAGTAGGGGGTATGTTACACTCTCAAGGAGTAGTCTTCTTTTGAAAAGACCCCAATTCCTAAGGTATTTAAAGCTCGTTTCATTCCACATATTAGAGGGTAAGCAAAGAAGCCTAACCTAAATGGGAACCGCATCAAGTTGTTTCCTTATATCATCGAAGAGAGGGCTCCAAAATTTTAATATGATAGGGATTGAATCAATATACCATATCAAACGAGAAATAATTTCATCATCCTCATGGGATCCAAAATTTATTTGGATCCATCTTTTTTCCATAAAAAATGTCTGTAGAGGGGACTAAAGCACTTCAAAGATCTCAACACCAAGCCATTCTTTCAAGGTACCAATGCAAAATTTATGACCCTTGGCTTGACCAACTAGGGCCCTATCTTCTAATGTATAATTTTCCTCCATTTCAACGTCAACCCCTAAACTAAGCCAATAATCAACTAAGCCTTTAGCACTTTTTAGGACCATATTCTTATTGGCTTGGGAGCAGAACTAGAAAACCTATAACTGGAGAATGTGAAACCTCTTTGCCCTCAACACAATTTACTTGATTTTCACCCACTCTAAGCATAGCCTAGGGTTTTCCTCCAACCCATTTTGTATGAATAAGCTTCAACAAGTTGCTCACAAATGAAAAAAAACCCTTTGAAACCCTCCTCGCCTCAAAGACCAGCCCCACAGGACGAAGACTAATTCCCACAACATAGGTGGTAAAGAAACCATATCCTAAAGAAAATCTTACTGATTTCACAATACCATACTCCTAAAAACCCTCAAGCTTCATCCCAAAAGTCGGAGTAAACTCCCTGCAAGACAAGGGGACCTAAAGGTTTTCACTAGCTGTCCCCACGAAAGTTGCGCCACTGTTACCTGCCAATAGGGGGCAATAAAATAATTAACCTAAGGAGATACCACTAGCATGGAACCCATAATTTCCATGCTCCAAGCCATATGATTGAAACAACTCCAAAAAACCTCTTCTGATTTAGGTAAACCTTCTCCCATACTCCGAGAAAACTGATTTTCAAGAGCTCTATTATATGATACCCGAGGGAACTTCTTGTAGATATGTAATGATTTCCTTCGTTTCTTGGAGATTTTAATTTACCAATTGGTTGTGAAGGGAGACAATCTAATTGTTGCGATGATTTACTTTTTTGTGAAGCCATTGCATTTCCTTTATTAGGTGCAAAATAATATTGTATTGCTAGAGAATTCGCCCTTGGAGATCACTAATTTCTACATAAAAATTGATAGAGGGATGTGGGTGGAGGCTTTAGGCACAATTACCACATTAATTCTCTAAATTATCTGGTTTATATCCTCTTTTCTCCATAGTATTCTAGGGAAACAGGTGATAACTAGTATTTGAACAATCATTTAGCTAGAAAAGGGAATTCTAGGAACCAGGGGAAGGGACCACCATTGACAAGGGATGGATTATATTATTTAAATCAAAAATATTCGTAGATGAAAAAAGAGTAGGAACATACCCAATAGATAGACTCAACGGAGGAGAACATTGATCAATTTAATAGTAGCATTGAAATTTAGGTACCTTCCTTTCCTTGACAAACCCAGATTAGCATGTAAAGTCACCCACAACAAATTCTTTCAAACATAACCTTCAATATCCAAAGAGATAAGGGAAGGGGGAACATAGGATCACAGAGATACTTTGAATGCATTCTCCTAGAGAACCACCAATAAAACAAAAGAAAAAAAAACCCAGCTTCAATACAAGAAGCAGAGAGAGTCATTGGAAAAATCAAGCAGGAGAAACACCAAGAATGTGAGTCAAAGAGTGTTGAACTAGGCACAATTTAGGAAAAAAAGTAAGAGACCCATACCTTTCTTGGAATTCTCTATACCTATAGATATATTGAAGATTGTAAGGGATCCCTGTCATTTAACGAGGGAGAATGAGCTTCCAAACTGAAACCATAATCTTGTTTCTTGCATGACATGCTTCAAAAATCATATCACCCCTATAGTTGATTAACACTTTCATCCCTGAAGCCTTGAATGTGCTAGGTACATAGGAATACAAATAAATGGGAGAATGAACAACTGCAAATTTCACCTTAGATGAGTAGTGTAGAGGCGCGTGGCATGCATGTCCATAACCTGCCACCTCATCTTTGGCAACAAGCTTGTACCATGCTCCTATTAAACTTTTATATAGATTGCAGAAGGAGGTGCATAAATTATGATAACATGCCGTAATGACCCCCCTAAAACATATATTTTTGCTACTAAGCTCAAAAAGGAGAAAGGATATGACATAAATAGGGACCTACATTTGTCTCATCATGGGATAGTTTTCCATCAGGGCTTGTCATTGATGACACTCTGTCTTGCCTCCAATAGACAAGCCTGATATGCCTATTTGTTAGCATCCTTGTTTTGATTTTGTAATATGTGGTAGAAATCCTTGCTAGGGAAAGATTCCAAGATGCTCAAAATTCTTTGAAGAAGAAGACTTAGATGGTTATTCTTAGGTAGGGAACCATTATGCAAATGTTGTATGGTGATAAGGGAATCTCCCAAAATTATGATCTTGGAGAGTTCCCTATCATTAGTTAGCTGAAGAACAAAAACGGCATGTGAATTTCACCCATGTTATTTGTTCTCTCGCAAATACCCCATACATACTTTATTACTTGGTGTTCCTCGGGATTCAAGAGAATCCCTCCTCATCCTACCACCCCTAATTTTTACATAATCAATAATAGAGTGCTTTTATTTTCCATATGTATTTGTACATTCACACTTCTTGATGAAAAATTGTAAATTTCAATGCTCATCATATAGTTCAACATTACTCGATAAAGTTGAGTTATATTGGACCATATGACCACTCAATTGAAATATACTCCATTTTTGTATATTAATCTCGTTAAGCACAACACACTGATTTAATGCTAAATATGTAAGTTTTAATATTTTGAGTTGGTTTAGATTTCTTTATTCCAATTGTGTTTTGTTAAATTATTTTCATGTCTTTTCCAAGGATTTGTCTATTTTGATTAGAATATATATTAATGAACTATATTTATTATGTGCAATATTTTTGTGACTATTGAGATACCAATACCAAGTTTTTCAATGGGAGAGTTATAGCTAGAGGAAAAGAGAGGAGAGCAGCATTGTAAATTTGAGTTCTATTTTGAATTTATTTATTTCTAACAATTATGTATATAAGACTATATAGCTCTATGAGGTCAAAGTTTGATTTTAATTTCCACCTATTCTTTCCATTTGGAAACCAGCCATCATTGGATAGTGCATACATAAGCATCTTCATCAATCCCCTCTATGAAACTATATAGGAAGGGATATTACTTATTGGATTGTATTATGCATTTTCAAATGGTTAGTTGTTGCCACTAAACTCATTGAATTGACTTTGATCACATCAATCACATAATTTTAACCTTCATCAAGAAGGGGAGGAGCGAAATCAATTTGAACAATAGAAATAATGGCAGTTTGAGTTTTCCCCATTGCATTCCCTTTTGCATTCTTCATCAAATTTATCGAGGTTCTTCTTCCCTAGGATATTTAAAGTAAAGAGCCTATTAAAAAAAAATATTGGTCCTAATTAACAACTATGTATGTGTGTGTGTGTGTGTGGTTTGCAGTCCTTGGAGTTCGATGATCACTGTGTGCATGAAATATTTGTACTAGGAAAGGGTCACTTCTTGTTCGCTCAACCGTAGAGCCTAGCATGAAGAGTGTTGATAGAATTTAACCCATGACCTCTTAATAACAAATGTGCTTTAACCATAGGAATTTTACCAATTGAATGAACTTTCAGGGCTTATATATATATATATATGATGATGAGAAACAATTAATAAATTGCAGTGGAAGGGAAAATTTAAAAAAAAACCTATCCTTGCAAAATTTCTGGATAGGTATTGAGTCACTGCAATTTTTATAAACATATTGTTTTAATACATTTAATATATTATAATATATTTAATTTTTTAATTTATTTCAGTTTTTATTAATTTAAGTTTATTATGTGTTCCATTTATTATAATTTAATTGATAATTATATATAGAAATTCAAACATATACTTTTGAAACTTTATATTGGTTTAAATGTGCAATCATAGAATATCAATTTTTTAGTCAAAATCAACATTAGAGTCACTCATTTTGCTTATTATAGTCCCTTTTTCCCAAAATCTATTATTTTCAAACCTTCAACCAAATTTTTGGAGTACACTTCCATTTAATTGATATTCAATGACAAACAACAATTAATTAACCAAACTTTAGGAGTACACATCCATGTAATTGGGATTCCATGACAAACAACAATTTATTAACCAAAATTTAGGAGTACACATCCATGTAATTGGTATTCAATGGCAAAAAACAATTGATCATATTGATAATGGCATGAAATTGAGTATAGATGAGGGAGATTCGTTTTTAGTGGAAACTCTAGAGCTAACCACTCTCCATTATGGTGAGTCATTGATGCATGTAACTAACATCTTTTCATTATATTTATAGTAGTCTTTTTTCCCCAAAATTTATCATTTTCAAATTTCAATCAACATTTAGGAGTGCACCTCCATGTAATTGGTACTCAATGACTAACAACAATTGATTCTATTCATATGATAGGATGAAATTGAATATAAATGAGGGAGATTCCTTTTTAATGGAAACTCTTGCACAACCTTCTTGATTATGTTAGTGGTGAGTCATTAATGCATGTAACTAACACCTTTCCACTTCCTTAATGATTGCCTAGTGATAAGAGTAATTAATTATTCTCAACAAACTAATCAATAGGTCATTAACGAGTTTATAGAAAAAGTAGCTCATATACAAAATATTTAAATATTTAATTAATATATATGGTCATGTATAATATATTATATTGGTACATTTTATAAAAATATGAGCTTGAATACAAATCAGTTCACAAACATACATTTTTTCACCTACACAAAATTGTTGTGTTTAGGAAATAATAATTTTTTTTTAGACAGAAAAAGGTATTTCCTCCTGGAATCCGGTGATACAATTTCAGGGGAGATTTTGAATTCTTGTTGTTTAAAATGTGTTTTGGAATTAATAAACAATTAAGCAATTTTTTTTCGTTGCTACAACACCCTCCAAAAAAATTTATTACATTCAAATTTTGGAGCCTACTATCACCATCGCTTTGATCATCAAGTGTTTCCTCATGCTATTCTATATTTTCAAGTATCCTTCCATGGTCTCGAGTGTCTTTGCATTAGTTAGAACATCTTTTGGCGCATTTCATTGGTCGTAGCATATTTGTTGTGATAAAATGACACTTTTGGGTCTCAATCACACACACTTTACTCGTTGCACTTGGGAAATGTGTACAAAGTGGTGTTTTGATGTATATTTGTTAGTGTTCAAGATTGTCTAAGTTTTCTTGATGAGTTGATATGTGTCACACATGGTTTTATGTCCAAAGGCTCATCATGATCACCCTATTATTCCTATCTTCAACACTTAGACAAACTTTAGTTTCAAAGAAAACCCATTGAGGCCAAGAGCGCATGAGAGCACTCTGAAGCCTTGATCGAGAATCCTTCATTGTTCGGAAGTGATCCCTGCACCCTCCAAGAGCATAGGGCACACTCCTTAAGCCCTTGCCACTTCATTTTTCCAAATCATGCCCTTGAAAGACCAAGTATTCCTTAGATCACACTCGTTCGACTTGAACAAGTGCACCCTGAAGGCCTTAAGCTCAACCCTTCAGCCTTCAACAATGTACCATGCACGCTCTTGGACCCTTTGAGTGCATGAACGCACTTCAAAGGAACGAAGCATCAACATTTAGCCTTCATGAGTGTGCCTTGCACCCTCCTAGGCCTCTTAGGTGCATGAGCACACCTCGAAGGCATGAAGCCTTCCTCCTTCAACCTTCAAGGGTGCACACTATGCCCCACATATATCCCTTGGGAGCAATGTGCATTTGGGAATATTGTATCCTCCCCCTTCATCCTTCGAACTTATGCCTTATATATTTCCTTGATTTCCTTTATCTCTTGAGCGCATGACCACATGATGAAGCCCTGAAACCTCCTTCCCTCAGAGCTTCAAAGTGTTCCCATGCACCCAAAATCTCCTTTTGTCCCTCTTGAGTGCACTGAATAGGCATCCATGTAACCACTAGAGAAATTCCATGTCACCAATCACTATTAGTCCCAGTCATGAAAGATAGTAACATATCAAGTCTCATCATATGATGATTTAGAAGTCATGATATATTATTGAAATCATTGTAAAGACAAATAAGTGGAATTGCTAGAGTCGTGTATGGACAAAAGAGTCATGGAAGTCCAAATGACATGTAATACAAAATTTCATATGTAATTCCAAAGGTTATTTGGAAGTCCAAAGGTTGTTGAAGTACAAAGGTCATTAGGAGTTGGAAAGTCAAGAGTCATGGGGATGTGAAAAGTGATGCCTCAAGTTATAAAAGAATCCTCATTTCTTAGGAAGAGGAATTTTAACCTTGGCTTCTACCACAAGGTATTAGAGAGATAAAGTTAGTATATTTGGGGAGCAAGTATTGGCCCTAACTCTCCACTATTGGAGCTAGTGATGGCCATTGTATTTATGTATCTTGGTACTTTTTCTTAATATCAAAGCCTTTACAGGGAAGCACAATTTCACTCATGGATTGTGAATGTTTCTAAGACTATTATTTGAATGTTTATGGTTCATGTTTTCTTTCGCCCGTACTAGAGTAATTGAACTATTTAAGTGACTCCACTACTCAACTTATTGGAATTGTGTTGTAATGTTGTAATGATCATCATATCTGTAATGATCATCACATCTATGTGAACTATTTCGCTTGATGTTAGATGAGCCTTTCTCTTTTTATGTGTCTCTCCATTAGGGTAATACTATTACTTCTCTCTCAGAGGCTCACTTTATTTCCCCTCCACATGAAAGAACCTAGATACATCTGTAATTAGACACTCATAAGGATTTGAAAGGACATATGTGCTTCTCTGTCTTGCTAATAGTTAAAGCCAAGGCATATCTTTAAGTAAACAATATCTGGGACGTATTCCAAATGGGACTCTTATCAAATGGTCTAAGGTCTAATTGGCACCTTATATGATAGAGATCCACTATATGTTGGCAGTTTCTAGCACTGTCAATAGCACCCTTAAAAACCGCTAAGGAACTTGAACTTTACAAATTAAATAGGTTAAACTTATGATTCTTAATTTATCTATTGAATTTTGACAACATTGACATGGAAAAAATGCTTCCAAAAATAACATTATTGTCTATTAATTAGATTAATAAATTTTTTGCCTGTCGTATTTAAAAATATGAATTCCTAATAAAAAGAAAAAATTAAATAGTGCTAAATCTAGTATTAACATAATTATTACTAATAAACATGTTGAGTTATCAGAAAACCCCAAGTCCCTGGATGTTGTAGATCTAACCCAAGAATATTATAGATCTGATATGAAAATATAAAACAATGCAAATAAACCCAGAAATAATATGAAATGATTCTTTATTATCAAACCCTTAAGGTAGGGCAACACCATACATTCACTCCTTAAGGAAGGAGA
>APFE030270643.1:63923-76469 GCA_000404065.3 Pinus taeda | reverse complement strand
TCAACATCGCAGCGAAAGAGGTTTTGATGTAGGTGATTGGGTATTCCTACGGCTACAACCATATAAACAAATGTCCCTCAAGCAAGCTAAGAAGGATAATAAATTATCACCAAGGTATTATGGTCCGTACAAGGTGCTGCAAAATATTGGTACTATGACATACAAATTGGAGCTTCCTGCAACTTCTCGAGTCCACCCAGTTTTCCATGTTTCATGCTTAAAGAAGGTTAGAGGCGACAAGCTCCCAGTTCAAACATATTACCAGAACTTGACGAGGAAGGAAAAATTATATTGGAACCGGAAGAAGTCACAGAAACAAGAACTCGACAACTACAAAATCGTTCAATTTCAGAGTATCTTATCAAGTGGAAGAACTTATCCGCTGAAGATTCCACATGGGAGGATGAGAATTTTATGTAGAAGTATCCAGAACTACTCAAGCGTTGAGGACAACACTTTTTTGAAGGCGAGGGGCATGTTGGGTCCCTATAATACTAGTGATTACCCCATTACTATTGTAGTTATACCCTTATTAATATTGTTGTGCCCCTATTGCCCCCATATTGTTATTACTGTGCCCCATAGAATCCCTCTATTGTTATTTTTGTGGCTTTATATATTATTGTTAGGTCGGCTGGTTTATATTGTGACTCCTTAGACTCCTATATATAGAAAGGAGGTTTTGTCATTTGAATCATCCAAGAATTGTTCATTTATGTAATGTAAAGGAGGTTGCCCCCTCGAAGAGGTTGAATTCTAAGGTGATGATCTATCTTTTCTATCTTTTCTTGAGCTGGTTTCATAACAACCCTCCAAAATTTTTCCTTAGCTTCGTTTTGGAGCCTCCCTTCCAACCTTCATAGCAAATTGTCTTCCTTCATCAAGTTCACAAGCTTCAGTGTTTTGCTTGCACAAAGGCAGCCTATCGATCACATCTTGATGCATTCCCCTCACAGGTTGTTCACCCAGACTTGGTCCAGCTGCAGGCTGAGCAGCTTCCCCAAGAAAATTGTGCATTTCTGGAGGGAAAACAGCCTTCCCTCTAGAAATTGTGCAATCATGTCTGACAGCCTACTCGGCTCCAAGATTGCCCAATTCTGCTAGTCAAAATCCCCAACAAGAATTGTGCAATTTTCCCCAGTATAACTGCTCAGCCCAGAATTTGTACAAATCTAGGCAGTAGTTAGCTACTCTACCCAGATATTGTGCAAATCTCCTGGGCAGCCAGCCCAACTCCCAGCCAGAAATGCGCATTTTCTCCTAGCAGTCCAACAATCTCTTGCATGTGCAGTTGAGTTGACCGGTTCCCTCTGAGACCAAGCAAAACTAACTTGCATGCATGGGTTGCTTCTCCCAAGAAAGCATGCAAAGGCATTCCTTGTTTCAGGGATATTTTTCTAGCAGTTGAGAGTTACATGCAAGGATCATTTTAAAAACCTCCCACCAAGTGTTGCTTTCCCTAGATTTGTGGCATGCGCGTCACAAACTCGATGTTATCAAAACTCATCAATTGAATGCTGCAAAACTAATTCCTCACATCAACCTGGAAGCTCTCACATCCCACATCACATCTAGCAGTTGTCGGCACATTCAGCTCAATTGTTTTGGGGTAAGCTTGCTTCCCATGCCTTGTATTGAAATTCTATCGCTTTTTGTGTTTCCGCTCGTGTGAGTAATGTTTGCCTGATTTCAGTGAATGCTTATTGTCATTTACATGTATATTAGTTTGTCCCAGCACTGTTTCAGTTTTCGTTGCTATCTCAATGTTGTCGCATGAATGAAACTGTTTTTCAAGAATGGTCGTCGATTCGACGACTCGCCTCACCCACATGCATGTTGTTCCATTTTATGAATCAGTGATTCACCATTTGCATGCATGATCATTCACGTATGCTTACACTCAGTATCACCATGCATTCGCACTCACATTCATTTTCAATTACATGTTGATGAGTCTAGGCAGCCTTAGCCCGAACTTTGCCTCACCAAGACAGCATTGTGCAATCTTGAGAGGGAAGGCTCTATCTTCCTCTCAAGAATGCGCATTTCTTCCCAGTGACTGTCCCCCAGGACTGTTTTGCGCATTTCTAAGGGACAGTGACTGCTCGCCCAGAAAGTTGCGCAATGCAGTCATTGAGCCTACAGCCATTGCCAGCTGAGATTGCGCATTGCGCAATTATAGCAGTCAGCAGCCAGGCTAGACTATGCATTGTGTAGTTCCAGTAGTCATTCAGTCTCCCAGCAGCCCAGGCTATGCGTTGCGCAGTCTTGGCAGTCAGTCTCCCAACCTCCGAGCCGAAATTGCGCAACCTTCATGATCAGTCACACAGGTATGTTGCAAGTCGGTTCTCAAGTTCATTTTGGTTTTCGACATGCAGATTGCTTTCCATGAGTGTTGCCATGTCTCCAAGTATTCTAGGTGTTGATCTGCCCCTCAACAGTGCAGGAGCGATGGTTTCCAAGAGGGCAGAGTTGAAGACACTGCTCAAAGCACACCCAGAGATGCAGTCGATCAAATGTCTATGAGGTTTCCTACTCATGAAGACATCAAGTTGTTCTTATACAAGAATATCAAGATATCACAGCGAGCATCATCATGAACAATAGTTGAAGGTAGCATACCGAATGCAGTGAACGCAACGAATGCAGTGAATGTAATGAATGAAAGAGGAAGGTTGTTGACAACACAGAGGCAGAACAAAGTTGCAAGATCAAGCAGATCCACTAATGATGAAAGCAACTTAGGAGACTCAGGCTATGAGGTGATGACGTGACATGAAGATCGCGCGAAGACAGAGAATGGAACAAAGAAAGAGTTGCACGTGTTGAAGCAACAACTCAAGGAATAACATGAAGCTACACAGATAGGTGAATGAGTTGTATCAGGAGTAGGAACAACAGTGGGCGCAACATGCACTTACAGATGAAATTGCGCCTATACAAGTTAAATATCCATCCCATCAACTAGCATGGACTAGACATGGTGAGCAATGTTGTTGATCGCATGCAAGGGATTTAGCATCATGCATGTCATTATGCGCATGCATGCAATCCAACCCATTCAACACACTCACCAAGGCGAAGACAAGAAGGAAGTCCAACTGGAGTTGAACATGTACTTCGACAAGTTGTTACACATGACCACCAACACACACTTGAAGAACAGCATGGACACTATGCATCAGTGTGTGTTGGTTCAACCACACCCAAGAAGACCATGCACATGTTAGCAGACAAGTTGGATGAAGGAACCGAACCAATGCACTGGATACAACAGAGGCAAGAGTTCGCTTCAACAAGATGTCACCATGGGGTGTATGCACACCATCACGGACGACCAAGTTTGGCATCAGCTCGCCACCTTCACCATCACAAGCATGTCAAAGAGTTGGTCTCATCACAACAGACCGAGTGTCAGTGATGTCTTGAATGTCTTTCTCAAGCCATTTTGTCTCACATGAGTACATGTGCATTGTAATGTTGATTCATGTCAAGTGTAATTCAAGTGTCAATAGTTGGATGTAAGAGTCATAAAGTAGGTGAAGATACATGAGGGTAGTTGAAATGTCACAAAGGGGAATGTCAAGGGTCACCCCACCCTTTGTTATAAATAGTCCCTCATAACTCATTGTAAGGACTTTTGGTCAGCGAAGCTTCCGTTAAGACTATCTTGAAAAAATATTGGACAGTATTGTAACACGCCTTGGCTTCTCCACTGCACGGAGTTAGTTCATCTCTTTGGAGGAGAAGGTGGATGTGGTTGTAACGTTTCACTGTTGGGGCTAGTAGGTTTACATGCATGTATTGTATGATTGGAACTTACACTTATTTATATAATAAGAGCCAACACATTTTCACACAGGTATTGTATCTGTTGTAAGACTGATCTTTAACATTTGTAATGCATGTTGCTTTAACCTGTGTTCTTTATCTGAATTGTTTCATTTGTTGTAATGCATAATATATTAATGGAAATGTGTTGTGTATGTTGTTAATTATGTCCCATCCGTGTCGACTTCTCTGTCGGACATCAGACAGACCTTTCATATGAAGCTGGTTGTAACAACCGTTGCACTCGTTCGGACTGATCCGTGAGTGATGTACGTGTTATCTTACCTTATATGTTGTGACTTCCGCATCCGTGTGGACTGCTCCACCGGAAACTATGTATATCGTGTGTGTTGTGTGTTCCTAGCTGAGTTGGGACTAATGCCTTTCAACCTAGAAGTCACCTTCACCCTCATCTCAACCCACCTGTGTTAGAACCTCACATACACTTTCCTTGACTCACTACAATGGTCACACCCTTGCTACTGACAGAGTTATCTTACTTGCCTCTGTGTGACATCAAAGTTAAGGCATTACCATACGACCCACTACTACGACTCCTACACCAAACGGTCTGAGGTTTGATTAGGACTTCTTATTGGGGAGATCCCCTTACATGTTCGTGGGTCCAACACCGTCAACATTTTAGCGCTAGAAGGAGGGCCAGATGACAAGCTGAGTCCTCACATCTATTTTGAATCTCTACACATATATCATGACTAACTACCAAGTTGTTGTTCTGGAATGTATGTCTCATGGAAATAATATCATCATCCCGAAAAATCTCTCGGATAACTTGTCTCATAAAACATTTGATGGTGGAGGCTACATAGCCTTGGTAAGGCACGCGGTCAACGTTGTAGGCTCATGTGAAAGACATCGATTCTTTGAAGAATACGTGAGTTGTCTGTTGTTCATATACACGCTTCGAGGGAACCCAATGCACTCGTGTGCCACGCTGCCCAAAAAATCCATTCATTCCCTTGCTCACCTGGTTGCAGAGATAGACTATGCTTTCAATCACTTCGACCGTCAAGCACTCAACAAAGAAATTATGAAATTACGAAAAGCACCTGATGAATCTGTTGAATAGTTTTAAACGCGCTTTCGTAATCTTGCATACCAATTCCCAGAAGATGATATTGATTGGGAATTTCTTCATGGAAGATTTGGGTATCTTATTCACGTATTCAAACCCCGCTGAGCACACTTTGGTGATGGAGTTGTGCAATCACAGGAAAGCATAGTTTATGTCACAAGTGATTGTCCACCTTCACCTCATCAAATAGCTCCACCATCGTGGAGTGATGTGGGAGATCATACACACACCTCGGTTGAACTGTCACATCCTCCCACCCCACTTACTCTTGATATTTGCGCAGGTTTGGCTTGCAAGCCTGCTAGTTGTCACATGGACTCGTTCCCTCGACCTCCATCCTCACGTTTTGTTGATCCCCCGGATTGTACTGCCATGTGTTCTTCCATTCCAGACTCCTCACCTGTTGTGAAAGAGGACCAAGTTGTCAACAGAGCTGGTGTTATGCAGCCAACCTATGCCATCATTCATGATGAGTGTGTGCAGGAATCTAAAGAAGAGCCTGTGGTGAAGGGTGACTCCCTTCTGGTCGCACCTCATTTGCTTCATTCTGACATCCCTTGTGATTCTACCACTGCTGATTTTCCCTGTGAAAACTCATTTCTGGATGCTTCTACTTTCGATCATTCACAGGACACCTTAGATGTCAATCTGTCATTACAGTGCGAAGAGGACACATCTTCCTCGGAAAATCCATTCAATCTGTAATTTATCTTTCTTGAAAACACAAAGGGTGAACATCTTTGCTTCTCATCTACCCCTCTGCCTGATTCATCAAATCATGAGGATACCGACAAACATCTTGAATTTTTTGATCTTGGTTGTCGTGATCTATTCACTTCCTCATCCAATCACGATGTTGATTCAACCGTTGTTAATCTATCCAAGACATTGGTCTACGATGATCAATCTATCCATGAGGTCGAAACCCCCAGACTGTCGAGGCACTTCATCCCGAGATGATGGTTATGTCAAGCCCTCGCTGTCCTGATGTTGGTCTCACTTCCGGTCAGGAAATTGATTAAACACTCAAGGCTCCTCATCGCTCTCTTCTTTGCACTAAAGATAAACCAAACACCCAGATTTCGCTTCCTCCACTCGAACTACACGATCCAATTGCTCATGCATTTGAGGAATCTTACACAGGAAGCACACATGCACAACACAAGTGCTCTACCTTTCTCACGTTTTCTTGCATGTCACAGTCAAGAGAATGCATACACTCAACATATGCACGTAGTGTAGCACAACACCATGGCAAAACCACAGAATGCATGTCATGCACTATCATTCATCTTTGTTTTGTGGTCATTTGTAAGCTCGGAGTGTGTTTGTCTTCACTGTTACATCTTTCTTGTTTGTTGGTTCACACAACTGTCTTGTTCGCGAACCTTGCCTTCACCAACATGGGTCAACTAATGCGTCGGTGGCTACATTGGAAGTATCACTTCACGTGAGATGACCTGTGCACTATTAGCTTAGGAGTAAGAGCAGTGTTTGCTTTTGAGTTTTTTGCTTTCATGCTTGTTTGCTTACTTGCTTTGTTTGTTTGTTTATCTGCTTGCTTGTTTGCTTACTTTCTTTTCTTTCGCTTTTTCTTCTGCTTTCGCTTTTTCTTCTGCTTTTGCTTTTCTTTGTTGTTTGTTAGTTTGCTTGTTTCATTTCATAGGATAGTTTCGCATGAAACCATGTACGACTCTTGAAGCAAGCTGGGTAAAGTACAAGAGGCCATGTGTTGCTATCACTACTTGGTTATCTGTCACCCTCCCTCTGTATGAAGAACTTGTTACTTTCAGTCCATGATACGTCGATGGAAAATATGTACTGTTCGAAGTGAACCTTGGTGAAAACACAATGCTTGCATGCTAACTAGTGTCACCTACTCTAGTCGGTTGTTTTTGGGTTAACCCTTGTCAGATCAATCAAGTAGAGTAAGGTGAGGGGGAAAACCTTAACAGGCACGTCATAGGTATAATAAATTACTTCTCTGCAGGAACAAACTCTATTCTCTCAATAAGTCGAGATCCATCATCCGCCTCTAAAATGAAAAAGTGTTATGCACAATTATGAAGATGAAAATGAAAAAAATGAAAAAGTGATGCAAGAATCAATTGTTTTGAGATTTCTCAACAATCGGCCCCCGCGTTTGTTATCTCCTTTATAGTCCAACTCTTCGCTACACTGCTCTAATCAGCTTTTCTTCGTAAAAGCCCGAACACTGGTATTTTCCCTTTTTAATAGAGATCGCTCGGCGATACATCGTAGATCACCTCACCTTTGATCCAATGGTCTAATTTACATCACAATCAGATATCATTATGGGCAAGCGCTTAGGTCTCAGCACACACATATAGAATGTTGCGATATGATATATTTAATGGTCGCGTCACTGATCGCATATCGCAGGTTTCCACTGCTCAAGGCCCACTTCCTTTCCGACTGATATATTGCGATGTGATGGACCACAATTGCACATCGCAAGGTTTCACAAACAGAGGTCCTACCATACACCAATGCTTTGTTGCGATGCGATATTTCGGAGACCGCAAATCACAATTATTCAAGGCCTGAGGTTTGTCCCTTTGGAACCAAATATTGCGATGTGATAAGGGATAATCCAACGGTCGGCGGGGTTTTACACCATTGGTTGGAACTTAGGTCAATGGTTGGGATTTAAGCGAGCTTCAACACAATTAATAATACTAAAGGTTTTGATTCCATTGAACTCTGAGTTTTATATCATAAATCATAAAACCAGAGAAATATTTGACTCTATCCCGAATACAAATAATCATAAATGAAATGAGAGTTTCCACAACATCATTATATAAGTACACACACGACACCAATTATTCATTATAAATAAATGGTTACAGAGTCTTTCCTTTGGCTCTATTACAGCGATTAAAAGACCTATGTTTCAATCTGGAAATCCACGCTCTATTACTTGACTCTCGCTTCACTCAATCCTCTCTCTCTCTCTACCCATCCGTCTACATTACATTTTCCCTCTTTTTATCAATCTAATCCTACCTAGCAACTCAATCTCTATTTTTTAACCATTCTAACAGTCAAATCTCTATTTTCAAGCTCTATCACACATCTATGCTAACAAATTATCTTTGAATCTAAAATAAGACACTTTCTACTTATTACAATAAATGAAATACAACTCATTTCTTGAGAGATCCAACCCTCTTGGTAAAAATTGACTTCTAACCACTCAGGTCAGTGAAATTCAACTTGTTTAGCCACAACATGTGAACAGACTTTCACATTGTTGGCTAAGTCTAGATGCTCCTGCATCAAAAAGTGAAAAAAGTTTGAAAAAAAAGGTTGAAAATGAATAAGGCAAAAGAAGAGAAAAGGCTTCATGCGCGGAGAGGTGATGCAAGTAACTCTGTCGGGCTACTGACTCGGCTCGCTGGCAGTCGAGGCATGCTTGTGTTCTTTGTTGGGTGTGGAGCCCGATTATCTTCTGTATTCAAAGGTTTCAGCCAGATGTATACCCTAGGAAGATTGTACACCCCTCCACGCGGGGGGTGTGGGGGGGCTAATCCCCCCCGGCTGGGGGGTTTGGGGGTCAGTGTTCCCCCGGTGGGGGTTCGATGGCAGCACCCCCAAAGCTAAAAATAGACGTAAAATTGCCTTGTAAAAGTATAGTAATTTCTATTCAATCTGGGCCATTCATTAAGCGGATGATCTGACGGTAGAAGTTATGTTTAATTTAGGTTTTTTTGCCCTAGAAGGCAACCCCTCACTATATATGAGGGAAATGTATTGTGTCTACGTATGTCTGTATTCTGAGTGAGGAAGAGAGAGGAGATTGAGAGTGAAGAGGGTGTTACAACGGATCTGTTGTAGGTTGTATCTCTTCAGTTTGATGGATAATATAATAAAAGAAGGATTGGCTATTTCTCTGTGGACGTAGCCCAAACTGGGTGAACCACGTATATCTGTGTCTCTCTTGTTTTATGTGTTTTATGTGTTTTCTGTGTTTATATTTCTGCAATATTTTATGTGTTCCATTACTCCGTAATATATAATTTTCTAACATTCCTATGTGACTCCATTGGGGTACTTTCCAGGCCTGCTGGCAGCGGAGCAACAACAGAAATGAAACCAAGACTCTGACGACTATACTGCTTATGCATCAATATACCTCTCATTCCCAATCGAAACAATTGTGTTGAATTGGCTTGGAATATGTGTCAATTGACCAAGAGTTTGGCAGATGCTACATCTTGTAATCAAGCTAGTGTGAAACTAAGAGGAGCTGAGAACTGAGCAATACTTCCGTAGGTGTTAGACTTGCTTTTCACAAACAAGGTCCAATCAGAGAGTTGGAGTTCTACCAATGTGTCACCAAGTGTTGTAGCGGCTACAACCACCCTCCAAAATTTTGCCTTAGCTTCATTTTGGAGCCTCCCTTCCAACCTTCACAGCAGCTTGTCTTGCTTCATCAGGTTCACAAGCTTCAGTGTTTTGCTTGCACAAAGGCAGCCTTTCGATCACAGCTTGATGCATTCCCCTCACAGACTATTCACCCAAACTTGGCCTAGCTACAGGCTGAGCAACTTCCCTAAGAAAATCGTGCATTTTTTGAGGGAAACCAGCCTTCCCTCTAGAAATTGCGCAATCCTGTCTGGCAGCCTGTTGGGCTCCAAGATTCCGTAATTCTGCCAGTCAACACTCCCAACAGGAATTGCGCAATTTTACCCAACAGGGCTGCTCAGCCCAGAATTTGCATAAATCTAGGCAGCAGTCCGCTACTCTCCCAGCAGTCGAGCAGTCTCTTGCATGTGCAGCTAAGTTGATCGGTGCCCTCTGAGACCGAACAAAATTGACTTACATGCATGGGCTACTTCTCCCAAGACATCACGCAAAGGCATCCCTTATTTCAGGGATCTTTTTCTAGCAATTGGAGGTTACATGCAAGGATCATTTCAGAAACCTCCCACAAAGTGTCGCTTTCCCTAGATTTGCGGCATGTGCGTCACAACCTCGAGGTTATCAAAACTCATCAACCACACGTTGCAAAGCTCATTCCTCACATCAACCTTATAGCTCTGACATCCCACATCACTTTGACGAGCTGTCGGCACATTCAACTCGGTTGTTTTGGGGTAAGCTCGCTTCCCATGCCTTGTGTTGAATTTCTGTCGTCTTTTGTGTTTTCGCTTGTGTGAGTATTTTTTTCCTGATTTCAGTGAGCAGTTGCTCTCATTTACATGTATAATATCTTGTCCCAACATTGTTTTAGTTTTCGTCTCTATCTCACTGTTGTCGCATGCATGAAACTGTTTTTCATGAACGGTCTCCGATTTGATGACTCGCCTCACCCACATGCATGTTGTTCTGTTTTCTGAATCTGTCATTCGTTGTTTGCATGCATGATCATTCACTTATGATTTTACTCAATATCACCATGCATTCGCACTCACATTCACTTTCAGTTGCCCGTTGACGAGTCTAGGTAGCCTTGGCCTGCACTCTGCCTCACCAAGACAGCATTACACAATCCTGAGAGGGAAGGCTTTGTCTTCCTCTCAAGAAATGCGCATTTTTGCCCAGTGATTGTCCCCTAGGATTTTTTTGCACATTTCTAAGGGACAGTGACTGCTCTCCCAGAAAATTGCACAATGCAGTCACTGAGCATGCAGCCATTGACAGCTGAGATTGCGCATTGCACAATTCCAACAGTTAGCAACCAGATTGGACTATGCATTGCACAGTTCCAACAGTCAGTCAGTCTCCCAGTAGCCCAGACTGTGTCTTGCATAGTCTTTGCAGTCAGTGTCCCGACCTCCTATCCGAAATTGCGCAACCTTCATGATCAGTCACACAGGTATCTTGCAAGTCGGTTCTCAAGTTCATTTTGGTTTTTGACTGACATATTTCTTGCCATGAATATTTCCATGTCTCCAGGTATTGTAGGTGTTCATCTGCCTCTCAAAAGTGCAAGTGCAATGGTTTCCAAGAGGGCAGAGTCGAAGACACCGCTCAGAGAACACCGGGAGATGCAGTCGATCAAATGTCTATGAGCTTTCCTACTCACGAAGACATCAAGTTGTTCGTAGACAAGAATATCAAGATATCATAACGAGCAACATCATGAACAACAAATGAAGGTAACATACCAAATGTAGCGAATGCAAATTCAGCAAATGCAACGAATGTAGCGAATGTAGTGAACGCAGCGAATGCAATGCATGCAAGAGGAAGGTTGTTGACAACACAGAGGTGAAACAAAGTTGCAAGATCAAGCAGATCCACTGATGATGAAAGCAACTTGAGAGACTCAGGTTATGAGGTGATGGCGGGACATGAAGATCGCAAAGACAAAGAATGGAACAAAGAAAGAGTTGCATGTGCTAAACCAGCAACTCAAGGAAGAACATGAAGCTACACAAACAGATGAATGAGTTGCAGCAAGAACAGGAACATCAGTGGGTGCAACTTGCACTCGCGGATGAAATTGCGCCCGTACAAGTTAAAGATCCATCCCAACAGCTGGCACGGACGAGACATGGTGAGCAGTGTTGTTGATCGCATGCAAGGGATTCAGCAGGATACATGTCATTGTGCACACTCATGCAATCCAACCCATTCAGCACACTCACTAATGGCTTGGTGGTGACTGACCCAGGTTTAATGTTAATTAGCCAAACAAATCCCTACACTACTGGTTGTTTCGGCATCAATCCATGGAGCGCGGAATGAAGTCTCACCCGAAGCAGTATGGGGGGATGCAGGAACTGATTTTCCGCACCCAGAGATGGTAGGGATGTCATTTTATACCTTAACTCTGCCTTCGCACAAATCGATAAGCCTTTTAGTGCTTATCTATATACCTTTCTTATTCGGTTTATAGACCTTTACGAACGTCTACGATCATCTTTCGCAGACCCTAAACAGGTGATTTATCTACTTACGCGCTTTTGTAATTACCGTTACCTTTGTATTTACACAGATTGGCTTAGTATTTAATAACTTCAACATGCATTAAGATATTATTCACGTAAACATATATTATTATTTGTGGACAGATAACAATGTAAACATATATATTCGCGCATCAATATAGCATTAAATCATAAACCCATTATTCAACATCACATGATCGCATTCATTCATAACATAAGTAAATAGATCAAAACACAGATAACCCTAAAATAATCTTCTTTATTAATGCTTCAGATCTTCTTACAGACTCTAACTACCCTGCGCACTCAGTTGCAGGGGTTCGCACACTCAACTGCAGAGCCTCTATGTTAGAAAATTATATATTACAGAGCATTGGAACACATAAAATATTGCATAAATATAAACACAGAAAACGCATAAAACAAGAGAGACACAGATATATGTGGTTCACCCAGTTTGGGCTACGTCCATGGAGAAACAGCCAGTCCTTCTTTTATTATATTGTCTAGCAAACTGAAGAGATACAACCAACAGCATATCTGCTGTAACTCCATCTTTGCTCTCAATCTCCTCTCTCTTCCTCACTCAGAATACAGATATACATAGACGCAATACAATTCCCTCATATATAGTGAGGGGTTGCCTTCTAGGGCAAAAAACCCTAAATTAAACATAACTTCTACCGTCAGATCATC
>APFE030270643.1:45184-63505 GCA_000404065.3 Pinus taeda | reverse complement strand
TGGGGTATACATTCGGCTAATACCTTTGAATACATAAGATAATCAGGCTCCACACCCAACACTCTCTTCTACTATAAGACTCTTCGCTCTTTTCGCTAATGACCCATTACATTCATCATCTCTTCCTCTGAATCTATGCCTTAGACTCTTCTAAGACTCTCCTTTTTATACAATCCCATGGTCCGCGGACCATGGGTAGGTCTTCTAAAGCTGACACAACATACATAACAGAAGGGCAGAAACCCTTTATGACACTTTACATTTACTGCTTAGAGACAGTTGGTAACAATCTTGGTGTTAGGTAAACTTGACTCAGGATAGAGTCAAAGTTGACCAGGTTAAACAATGATGGTTTTGGGGCACATGGTATTGTGCACCCATAGTATTATGCCTGTGGTATTATATGTAATGGAGCTTATAAAAGGTTGGAAGGACTTCATTGTAATGCAAGACCTGGAAGTGAGCGGTGAAGGCTCACTTGGTCGGGTTGGCTAGGGTTTTGGCCAATGCTAATGAGATCTTATTAGGTTGGATTTTTCCCCGAATTTGGGGTTTTCCCAGATAAACATTTTTTTATTATGTGTTTATGGTTGTTGCTGGTTATTTTCTTATATATATTCCTCTCGGTAATTATTTATGTTATGTAGTAAATTTCTTAACAACTGGTATCAGAGCCAGATATTGGCTTCAAAGGCATTCTTTGATGTGAGGGGTTTATAGTGCCGGATGAGATTAATGCAGCCTTTTTACAGATCTGGGTCTAGAAAATAATGGTGGAACAATCGTACATGGAAGAACCTCGAGGAGAATGCGTGGAAGATAATGTCATAACTGCTAGGTATCGCAGTGCATTTGTGATATTTACCGGTTTGGAACATGCTGACGAATTGTTCAGGATTCATGCGGCTATTTAAAGAAGGTCAGCAGAAGAAAATTGTTCATGCGGCTTTGAAAATTGTTCGTTTTCTGTTACGTGAGGCCACCGGTTCTCGAATCTACGAGGTTCTCGTCGGGCTTGCAGTTGGAACGGTTTGATAGAAGTTTTTGAGCAAATTAAATTGAGAGAGGATGGATCAGAATCATAGCAGCAATAAACAAAGAAAAAAAAATTAATGAAGTCAAAATTATTGCATGTAAATGGGCATACTACTGCAAGACCTGGTAAGGCATGTGTACCCCTCGGTCATCACCAGTAAAGTCTGGGTTAGACCTAGGTGAGAGGGGGGATGTCGGGTTAATAATACCCCGGGTAAAAACTCTGAGGGAGGTAAGAGCTAGAGTGAGCGGGATTGTCTCACTTAGCAGGTTTGGCTGGAGTTAGTCAAGGAACCCCAAGTCAAGTTTAAGGGGGGAATTGTTAGGTAAACTTGACTCAGGATAGAGTCAAAGTTGACCAGGTTAAATAGTGATGGTTTTGGGGCACATGGTATTGTGCACTCATAGTATTTTGCTTGTGGTATATGTAATGGAGCTTATAAAAGGCTGGAAGGACTTCATTGTAATGCAAGACCTGGAGGTGAGCGGTGAAGGCTCACTTGGTCGGATTGGCCAGGGTTTTGGCCAATGCTAATGAGATCTTATTAGGTTAGTCGTTTCCCCGTATTTGGGGTTTTCCATGATAAACATTTGTGTTCATGTGTTTATGGTTGTTACTGGTTATTTTCTTATATATATTCCTCTTGGTAATTATTTATGTTGTGCAGTAAATTTCTTAACACTTAGCTTGCATTTGATGGCCATATCGATGCTCATATCCATCAAAACCCAAAAGACCTTGCTCTCGCGGACCCACTCAGCGTCCTTCGTGGCCCATAGCGAAGTGAACTTCGCTGCTTCTAGCAAATCTGTCGCGATGAGAGGAAACTGACTGTCCTCGGGCAACTGCCACATGACCAACCCAATTAATAACAACAACCATGCATAATGGAACGTCTTTTTGTGATCTTGTGCTTCTTTTCATTTCGAGAGGAACTCGCTGCAGAGGTAGTGCACCCAATTAAATTGTATGCCCTCCATGCACTACGCTACTAATGAAACTACTAGTGTCGGCACCTCATCTGCGTGACACTTCCGCATTATCTTTCCAGCCAAGATTTGGGTGGTTACCTTAACCACGGGGTCGGTTATGCTTGAAATTGAGTATCCGCGCGACTTCTTAAGAAGCTAAAACTTGTCCTTCATTCGCTCGGCAAGGTTGCACTCACCCACATTTCTACAAAATGCCTTGGCCGGATTTAGTCGTGAATGGGGTAGTCGGGTGATCCTATGGATCATCATATCAGTTATAGGGATTGGCTCCTCCAACCAAAGGCACCCGTCGTGCACCAAGCACAACAACTGTTTGATAACTATCAAGTTTATGGGTGCACGGTGGTAATGTAGCACCCATCGCAGGTTCAACAATCCTACCTTCTCCACCCCACGAATCCACTTCACCGGCTCTAGCGCGGTGACACCCGAGTCCTTGTAGAATACTCTTTGCATGAAATTATCAGTAGCTAGGTGGGGGAACCCTTCTGTGTCCGCCAGGTCCCAATCTTCAAGCTTTAGATGGGGGACACGTGCTAGGCGCGGTCCTTCAAATGTGATTTTCTCTGGCAGCAGAGGCGTGTTAAGCATAAATTTTCCCTCATACGATCCTTTGGGACCTTCACCTTACCCTGGCGTGGAGGGATGTATTCTGGTAGATTTGAGATAGGGTCTACACCCTCAATGTCTATGTCCTCTATGCCCATTCTAGTTTATTCAGCGCCCTCGTCAAATTCTACGTTGACCACCTTGCCTTTCTCCTGCGCAATGGGCTTCTCGATGCTTCTTTGGCGACTCGCGCACCGCTCTATCGCTTTATGTTTGTCCTTCTTTGTCTTGGAAGCCTCGCCTGCTGGTGTAGGCTTTAGCCTAGGTGACCTCGGCGATTTTGGCACCGCGGCAAGAATCTCCACACTTACAACCTCAGGGGCAGCTTCCTCAGAGGCCATCAATCCTCCAGAACTTGTAGTTTCCACGTGCACCGACATCAGGTTATTAAGGAGCTCTTGGGTTTCCATAGGCAACCTGTCAAACACTGAATTGGCCACCAAAGCCTCAAAACTCACAGGGTTCATGCGCAACCGATAGCTCGACACCTCAACTCTCAAAATGCAAAGTTTTTTTCATTGGGTGGCCATATGTAATTTATAGGAAAATTCGAATTCAAATCCGACCATCCCCCCCAAAATTCGTTCATAAATGCTAGATGGGCGGCATATTTTCAAAGATCTCGCATTTAAATTCTGCCTTAAATGTCGCCCCCCCCCCCGCTCCTCTTAGTCGTTTTCTCACTATCAAATCATGAACAGTGGCCGTAACGGTCACTTTCTAGCTACCCTGTGCGGTCTCTCCTCCTATAGCGCAGCTCCCTTTGCGCTTCTGATATCGTGACATTCTTCCATCCTACGTAGTCCCCAAGTCACACAATGGTACAACCCAGGCAATGTAGTTTATAGTTCTGCACCTCCTTTCAGCTGCCTGGATCACTAAGACTGTGCTTCCATCATATAGCCATCTGGTCGAATCCCTGGTGTATGGCTTCAATCGGCTACCATTTACCTTTTCGGGAAATGGATCTCCATTTAATTTAACCAGTTGGACTGCTCCACCATCGGTAATCTCTTTGATGACATATGGCCCCAGCCAATGCATCTGAAATTTTCCTGGAAATTTATCAAACTTGTTGTCATATAATAAAACTAAATCGTTTACCTTGAAGGTGCGCATTTTGATGTGCCGATCATGCCATGCCTTTTCACACTCCTTCTTAACTTGTTGATGGAATCCAGCCAAAAACCTATCTTCTTCAAGCTCTGTCAGTTGCACGAGCCTCTCTTTGAGGGCTCCACGATCTGCCATTCCTATGAACGCCACTATGCATATCCTTATTTCATCCTTCTGCTTATTTTCCTGAACTACTATTGGGCTCAGCCAATCAGATTCTTCGACTGGTTCAATAATACATGCTGTAAGAATTTTATCCAATTCTAAGCAGACCCTTTCTTTATACTTTGGATTGAGGCAGTAGGGCCTTTGCTCTATCGGCTTTGCATACGGCTTCAACGTAATTTTCATAACTCTGAGGTCCCCTATTATCCCTTTTAAGTTTGAGAACTTCATAGGGAACAAGTCCTGGTATTCACGGAGCAACTCAGTGACATTGTCTACCATAGCATCGTCCCAATAGTCCCCTATCTTCGCAAACTTTGGCTCCACCTCTGTCCTGATGTTCACTTGTCTTGTTTTCAGCGGCGTGATGATATCTGGGTTTTCTATCTGCGGCCCCTCAACTTCATGGTGTCCTTATATTTCCGGGATATTGATGTTCCGCGAAACCTCATATTCTTCTTCATCAATCACATTGTAGCACTCTAGCACATGGCGCAGCTGGGTGGTCCAACCCAATTGAATCAAATCCAAGGGATGCTGGAGTATTCTGAAGATCGTTGCTTTGACCTCCTGCAGTGCTTCATCAATGCACTCAAATCCATCTTCAAACCTAAATGTCATTAAGAATCCCTGTCTCAAAATACCCGATTCGTCTGTGCCATGGCAGAGCTCTGTCTCCAAGTACCAATTCATAGGTATTACATCCAAGGTGTGACAGAACAGATGCACCCACTCCAGTTGCGGTTCTACTCCATAAGCATCAGTCCATTTGGCTAAGTGATCGGTAGATCACTCCTTCCATCATATTTCTCTGTCAACCATACCTTTGGGCGACCAAACCTGCACCCTCATCATTCTTCGTATTCACACCATCCATCAAAGTTGTCTTTATGTGTACCCCACCATCTTGCAAGCGTAGCGCGCAGTACCAAGTCCAAGGCTTGGAAGCGATGCTTCTCCAACACCTCCCTTTCAAATGCATCTAGAAACTTATCAACGTCAGTTAAACCATCATAGTAAGGCAGACTTCTTACCTCCAATGATACGCAGCACAGTGATTTGGTCATCATGTTACATCGTAGCGTGGATACTTTGTGCAACCTATTCTTCTAGTGTTCCAATTCCTCATCTAGGTATGATGTGCAGGAACTTTCGCGGTCCCATGCAAGACATCCATCAATTGTCGGATTCACTCAATCTTGATCTCGCGTTGTTATCTTATAAATTTGGTCCAAATCGTCATCACTTTCATAATTGTGAACTAGTTTAGTGTAGTGTGGTCCTTCTGCAGGGTCCAACGATACTACTACGCTGAGCAATTTTCTTTCAAACGACATCGTCCACTTCTTCAAATTAATCACCTTGTTCATGTTGATGGCCCAGTTGATCCCAAGGAGCATAGGGTAGGGATTGTTGTCATCCACAATCTCTATCACTTCAAAATCGGCCAACACGCTTGTGCCTTCGATATCGATTGTCACTCCTTGTAATCTTCCCATGGGGATAATCTTTTTTTGATTTGCCATCCTCAATTGAATAGGAGAGCACTACAACGTAGGTCTCCCCATTCTCTCCCATGACTATTTAGGAAAAGCATTCACGTCGAACCCTAGATCCAGAATGACTTGGTCCATTTCATATTCTCCTATCTGCATAGTGAGTCTCATCTCTTGCCCTGTTCTTGCCTTATGCTTACCAAACTTCCTGACTATGCCTGGTTGATCAAAGGCATTTTCTTTCCCAGTACACTTATTTATCAGCTCCTGTAATCCTTTCACAGCCTTGCTATCGCGCAATAGTTTCATACAGGTCTCCAAGAAAGTAGTGAGCATAGAAGGGTCCATCTCTTCAGCTAGCTTATCCTGACTTCCTGAGGTGGAGGCCTCAACGAAGATTTTCTTTGCTTCCATTAAGGTTTCCATCGCGTGCTCCAAATCAAAGTCGACTTCCTTTTCTGTAGCTTTGTGGACCCATTCACCTTCTTCAGGCTTCTTTCCTTTGTTTTCGTCAGTCATCATTCCACTTTACAGCACGATGTTCACATTAAGATCCTCTTTGTGGGGTTCATCCCTTATCATTTGCAGATTCTAAGTAGGTTGCTAAGGTTGTGCCCCTTTTTTGTGTATCTTAGCTAATAATACAGGGTAGTCTTTTTTCGCGTGGTCAAACTGAGTGCAATATCTGCATGGCAAGTGCATCGGGTTCGTGCATTCTCGCACGTAGTGTCCTGGTCCCCCACAGTTGTAGCAAATTACCTGTCCTTGACCTCTACCAGGTCCTCCTCCACCTTGACCTCACCCGCGCCCTTGAAATCCTCCTCGCACTCCCCCAGCGCCTTGATCCGAAGGCCGAGTTTCTGTCTGCACTCTATATGTATGTGTTCTATCCATCATTAGCTCATAGCTACGATAGTTACTCATCATGACCCACCGATTGACAAAAATTGTAGAAGAGTTGTTGTGGTGTATGTACAAATTTCTGCAGCAGGTGACAATTGTTTGTCACATGTTTTCCAGCCACTTGATAGATAGCACACCATAGTGTGGGCCCTTTACTTAGCCTTGCTTGAGCTTCCAACCTAAGAGGCATCAACGCTCCTGCTGCGACATAATTCGCGAAGACTGGGCAGTGATCTTTGTCATGGCCCTGACTTTTGCATTTCAGGCACCAAACTTCTTCGCACACCTCTGGCCAAGATGCTTTATCCTTCTTCAGACTTTGAAAATTTAAGAAAAGGTTCTGCAATTGTGCATGAATCTACTGAACTCCCAAGTTAGCATCTTGCATCGGCGTCTCATGCAATCTCATTCCAATCTCCAAGGCTTCCGCCTGGGTCCCAATCTTTTGTTGTTATAAAGCAACCCTCATATGAGGCAAGAGTGAAGCCACAAACCATTTGCAGTGCTACCCATCCATAAGATTCATGTTGTCTTCGCAGATCGTGCACTTCAATCTCTGATCCAGATCCCAGGGTGTCTCGCCAGGCTTCATCATGATCTCCTTGAATCCCACAATTGATTGAGCTTCACAATTAGGCCTACTAAACTCCTTCTTCATTGTGGTCTGAATATTTGCTAATGAAGCCATCGAGTTATCAGTGCAGTACTTAACGTACCATGTTAGCACGTGTTCCTGTAAAGCAGTGACCAATGTTTCTTTCTTCATCTGATCGTTTGTTATACCTTGAGCCTCCCATATGGCCTTCATGACGAACCAAAACTGGTTTGGGTCCTTTGTTCCCGAACCCTTGAAAACGAGCAACTTTACTGCATTCGCCATATTGGACGATGGCGAAGGTGGTGGTTGTGTGGGCAAAGATGTATGTTATGGAGGTGAATATGGAGGTGGTGTGGGTGGATGGGGTATTCGTGGGAACCCTTGTCTTATCAATTGAACAACACTCTATGAAGAAGCCTGTGCTGCTTCCTCGTCGTCACTCAGAGGAGGTCCAATCAGTGGGTTATATTTAGGGCATGTTTTCCCTTTGTCCCTGAAGATATTTCCACTTCGTGTAGCTCTAAACATCAAGGTAACTGCATAACCCGCTTTTCACACAAGAGCATCTAAATCCAAGTATTTAAAGACCTTAAATACTTACATCGCGGTCCTTTGAAGAAGCAGCGCTCTGCTTCGCTATAACTAACCGAAGTATCGGCCACGAACTCAATCACAAATCCTCCTATGATACGATCGAGCCAATGATCGACAACGTGTGCAATATTATCTTTCGAGGCTTCCAATCTTCACACTAACTCCGAGGTCCACACTATCGGACTGTCAAGCCTCCACCTTCCTTGGTCATCTGCCAATTTAGCGATCCACTCGTATAATTCAATTGGGAAGGAACATAAGAAGATTTCATGTATCTCTGTGTACAGATATCTGTCCACCCACTATTCTTTCGTCAATCACGGATTTTGGTTTTCTTGCGCCGCGAATTCGTGGATCTTTCTATCCAACCAGTCTTCAATTTCCTTCTTAGTTGGATTCTAGTGATGCGACATCAAACATCCCTTTATGCAGATCCTGGTCTCGGTAATAGAACCATTTGTTGGCTTAGTGGGCCCTAACCCAAGTTCAACATTAATTAGCCAAACAAATCCCTACACTACTGGCCAACCACTATTTCAGTTGGAATCCAAGTTAAAGAGAAAGATGAAGAATTCCAAACTGTTATTCCACAAGAACTTGTTGAATATGTTGTTGTTACACAAGAACCATCAGTTGAAGCAGAGCGGGATGGAGAAAAATAATATGCTACTCCATAAGAACTTGTTTTTGATGCTACTTTTACATGAGAACTAGTAGTTGGAACAGAGAAAACTGAAATAAAATTGGTTGTTGCTCCATAAAAACCTATCGGTGATGCTACTGTTACACAAGAACCAATAATTGTGATAACGCAGTAGGAGGAGAAAGGGAATTAAGAGATGTTTCCTTAAAGTTGTTGAATTTGTTACTATAACAGTAAAAGAAACAACTTAGTCAAAATATGAAGAGTTGTTGAACTCAACATTTTTGATTGAAGAATTAGAGAAATGGAAGAGGTTAGAAATTTCATTGAAGAATGAAGTTCTTCCTATGAAACAACATAAGGAAATTATTGATGATCTTAAGAGGACATGGGTTGAAAAGATGAAGGTTTGGGACTTGGTAAAAAATCAGAAATAAGGGAAGCAAACATTGTTACAAGTATAAGAACTGTGAGGGGAAGTACAATTGTTACAGTAGGAAAAGGAGTCAATGTAAGAAATTTTTGACAACATATTAAGTTGCATATCTCCTTCTCCATCCTATCCCCTATATTTGTAAGAACGATGCTTCTTTTTTCACTTGACAACCCGTAAGGAGAAAAAACCATATGAGATGAAGGAGGTTCAATACTTTATGGAAACTTTCCAGAAGGCCGCTTTCTTGGAGCAATATTTACTGTGTGAATTATACTTGCAGATTGTGCCTGTTTTGGAGATAGAACCTTTAATATTACACCACATGTTGGGGATGTTCAGTTGAGAGACTTTGTGTCTTTCGTACAAAAATCAAGTCAGTTGGAAGGTTGTGTGCAATACTGTAACAACTAATGAAGGAAAGGTGAAATTGTCTATCCGAGATTAACTTGGATCTATTTAAGAATCTCTATAGTATATAATACTATATGAAGATATCCGGACACCACAAATATGTTAATGGAATTTAGGAATAGAGTTTAAGAACACTATCTCAGAAGTATAAGAGGGATGAAATGAACTGCATTAGAGGGGAGTAGGCTCAAATGGGATGCATGCAAGAAGGAATTTAGGGATGAGGACCCTTATCACTTTCTAAATTTTATACAAGCACACTCAAGGGTTTTTTAGTATATAGAATGCATCAAGAGAAGTGGGCCTGGTTGGCTTGGACTTAGGTTCAAATTTCCTCTTGTTTGGTTCCCTGCCTATCAGTATCAACATCCATATCATCTCATTGATAAATTATTGCAAATGGAATTGGTTCTTTCTCGAGGCTACATAGAAAATTCAGAGGATACTGCAGGGGTTTACAATTTTTCATAATTCCACTCCTAACACATTAGAAACTAATTATAACGGTCTACATGAGGACATGCAGATGCTTATGTTGGGTGGAGATGTTGGGACGTGGAATTGGCATCCTTCTACATTCATTTTCCCATCCTTTATTTACCCTTTTTTACACTCAAGACCATACTTTATCACTGTAGCAACCACTATCAACCTAAGCATGTATCTTTTTATATGTCATCCTTATGATCTAATTTTGCTTGTAATTTGGCATGATAACTACTTCCTTACGCTATTTTTTATCACAAAACTGATGAATAGGTTGTTTCAGAGCATGTGGTATGTTGAAATGTTGTTATAGGATTAAACTTTCCAATTTTGCCTTGCCAAGGACGGGACAAGGACTCACTGAATGTTGTTGATACACATGACATTTATTTTGGATGCATTGATCTCCTTTAATAAGTAATGAAGACCAATCTGGTGAAGTATCTAGTCAAATTCAGTTGAACCGTCAAAGGAGTTATTCATGGGTTGCACAGTTGAAAAAAGTTAGGATTTTCCATAGATTTATGTAATCTGGAAAAGTTGTTACAACTTTTTCCCAAACATGGAAATTATTAGTAAACTACTAATATGTATTCTTGATTCAAATCACATGAGAATCGAGAGATTCTTGTGATGATCTTATCTTTATATTATGAAATTATAAAAAGGTGTGCTCTATGCCCGCGAGCAGACATATACAAGACTTATAGACAAACATAGATAGAAGGGGGATAACACGAAAATTGCAATCATGTATTTTTCATTCATTCAAATCTCAATAATTCATGGCGCCATACCTTTATGCTAATTATCTTATGAGTTGTGTAGTCTACCAGCCCGTACCAGGAAGGAAGGGCCCTCCTTCTTAGCAGGGATCACTCGTTAGGAAGGTATTGTAGAAATTTGATTTATTTTATCTTAGTTATGATTCATGTATGATTGTTGTTACTATTACTATTAATATTGTTCATGCTTTAATGATAGCATAATTCTAACCTCTATATTGTGTAACAACATAGGTCTTGGACCGATAACTTTGTTAGTGTGACAGTTATTTAATTCATGTAGCAGTTTGATGGTGTGTATATTTCATTTGAATGTGTGTTTTAACATTACTTGAGTGAATGGTTTACTAGGCGTGATGTTTCCTTCTGAATAAGAGTGACCATGTGACAAAGTGGTTTGTTCTGCAAAGTGTGTTTATTTTCCGAAAGTGTGAGTAAGGTTTGAGAGTGAAAAAACTAGATTTTTTTATTGTTGAGAGTGTTATTACGATGATTGGGTTTGAGACTCCTTAGCACTAGTCACCATTTGTCATTGCATATACTTTGCTTGATAGCCTTGAAATAAAAAGGCATACACATATTGACAATTAATGTGAGATTCAAATTTGTTTCTCTGAATTAAAAGATCAATTGTTTCACCTGATAGGCTCAAAGACATAGGAGGTCCTAGTCTTGTCAATAAACGACCAACTATAATTCAAAGCAAGCAGTTTAATCGACTAGGACCAAAAGGAAAATTGGCTTGCATCTAATCCCGAGTCACTTTCACTGCATCACCAGAGGCAACCAACCCCTTCTCAGAGAAAGGCCAATAATCACTCCATGTCTTTGCCAACTTCCCTCCAGATACAGACCCAACACTATCATATTGCAAAGAGGACGATCCCACCAGTGACGAGGGAGGGGACCAAGCCGAACATAAACTCTGAAGATCATCAAGAAACTTAACAAGGAAACCATAGGGGGCGGACCATCATAGTAAATGAGATTAAAATTCACATGCTTGATGCATGAGGAGGCCTGGCCACAGCCCCCCCTTAAATCTAGTGGGATGCGATAGGGTAGGGAGCGCTCCCCCCCAACCTCCATTTCCATGTCTCCATTCACTCTGATTAGGGAAACAAGAAACTTGTTATTGAAACTTGAAGGCAAGCCCTTAATGCCACCTTTATTTTGTTGGAAGGAAATCTTTAATTCAAACTATCATATAATAATCCTCATCATCGATGTTGAATTACTTGTTGAAAGTTGAAAGTGAGAAACATATATAAGATTATAGTATATAGATATATATATATTATATATATATATATATATTATATATATATATATATTATATATATAATATTATTATAAGATCATATATATATATATATATATGTTTCTCACTTTCAACTTTCAACAAGTAATTCAACATCGATGATGAGGATTATTATATGATAGTTTGAATTAAAGATTTCCTTCCAACAATATATATATATATATATAATCGCAAAACTCAGTATAGCATTTATATATCAAACTTACACACAAGAATTTACAATTACTATCAATAGATTATTTTCAAGGAGTTCAAAAATAATGGTGATTGATGCCTTATTTCACCCTCTATAGAAAAGCATCCCAAGTACTAGCTCTCGCTTGTATCACACCATTATAGTTCCATCTTAACCATTTTTCTACCAATTGCAGAGAGGGATCAAATTTCTTGATATGCAATCTTCTCTCCGAGAGCAAATTTTGAAAAAGGTTTGCACCTCCTTCAAAGAATCCATGTTTTTCGCATGAGCCTACAACGCCAACTGCGTGCCTTTCCAAGGCTACGTAGCCTCCACCATCAAATGTTTTATGAGACAACTTATCTGAGAGCTTTTTCAAGATGATGAAATTGTTTCCATGAGACATACATTCCGGAAGAGCAACTCGATAGCTAGTCATGATAGATGTGTAGAGATACAAAACATATGTGATTTAAAAATGACACAATGCCTTAAAAATCTCCTTGGGAATTTTGAATTGTGTAGATTACACAATTTAAATTTGTAATTCCAACAAATATTTGCTAGATTTTAAACATAATTGATGAAAAATATATCAGCAGAAAATATCAAAATGTAAAATACTAAGAATACTTAAATGTCTAAAAACGTTTTAACCATAAGAATGTTTTAATGACATTGTCCATAATAACATGATTTTATGTTATTAATATATTTTTAAATATACCTCAATATTAGTTAATCTTGCATACTAAAATATTTTATTTATGATCGATATTAAATATTTTTATTGTTATTAATATTTTTGAATGCACATATCAATTTTATATTAAAATAAATGAATTACACATCTTTTTATATTAAGTAAATATATAATTACATAACATAAATCTCTCTCTCTCTCTCTCTCTAATATATATATATATATATAATATATATTTATTATATTAGTAGCAAGCTAATGGTTTTTTTTTTTTTCAAAAAATATACATAAAATACAATCATGGATGTATGGGATAGTATGTGTTGAGGGGAGAATCAAGGAGACCATCTTCCCACGAGAGGGAAACCATATGGTCTCCAAAAGAGTACTGAACCATAATGGTGAATGAGAGACAACATAACAAAGTAAACATGACTGAAACTAAGAGGACAAGAGAAAAATTAGGGAGACAACTGCCCATGAGAGGGAAACCAGATGGTCTCCCAAAGAGTTTTGAGCCATAATCATAATAGAATGACAATAAAACAAAGTAAACATAACTAAAACATAAATGACATGTAAAATTGAGACTATGAGAATGTCTATCAAGGGAATTTAGCATTCATGTTTAGCTTGTTCCTTGTCCTCGTCAGTCTTGGTTTGGGTGAGATGCGCTTGCTCCCTTGGAACCTTTCCTTACAGAGATTTTTCCTTCCTAGCTTGTTCCCACTGCTCTAGGTAGAGGAATGGATCGCTGTGTCCTTTAGGAAGCAAACGGGGGCGCTCTCATTCGATGAAATCTCTCCCAATGTATGATTTTGCCTCCCTTCGTGATGGATCCCCATTGGTTGGACCCTTAGCACCATACTAGCTGGGTAAGTTTGTGACCTGCCTGACTTGTTCAGGAGAGTTGTGGCCGTTAACCACCTTTTGTTTCTTAGCTTGAGGTTTTGGGTGAGCCAGATTAGAAACTATTTGCCCTTGATGGGAGGATTTCGCTGCTTCAATCCCTGCATTCAAATTGGAGGACGTCGGAGGAAGGGGAGGTGGGGGAAAGGGAATTCCCATTGCTTTAGACAAATTTCTTAAGGTTGTGCATGTGTGAACTAGGAAGGTGTTGAGTTCATCAATTATGCATTCGACTCTCTCTTAGGCTTGTTCTTGCTCCTAGAGTTGTCTCCCAAGCAAATTTCAGACAGCCCAGTGGCCATTTCCTATGTTTTGTCTCTCTTGAGCCTCCATGTCAACAATGAGGTGACAAATTTGCATAGCCATGTCCTCATAAAATTGTTCTTCACCCTGACCATGACAGGGAGGGAGAGGTTGGTGTCCACAACCTCTACCCCCTCATCTAGATCGACCCCTTCCCCTCCCCATGATAACCAGACTTGTATAATCTCTACTTATGACCTGAAACCACCCGAGTTGTGTTGCCTCTCCTGACCCCCAATGACCATCCACTCGCAGAGCAGAGAGGTTGAAGGAAGGAATGTCAGAATCCATAGTGATGACATAATTCATGTCGTGATCGAAGCTTAATTACCTTGTCCTCGCCTAGACTTGCTTTGATTGGCTGCAATGAATGTGTCTTGTGGTGAGTTCAGGGAATGATCCCCACTCATCCATTCCCATTAAGACTTCATGAGGAGTCAGCATGCAACAAATGCCCATCCTCGTTTCTCGTTTGATCACTCGGAACAAGGGGGATATAAAATTGTGTTATTTAACATATACATTGAAATATTTTATTTATGGCTCCAAGAGTGGAAGTGAAATATTTTTACCACATATCCTTTGTATTTTGAGTTGTAATATCAACAACGAACCAAGTGAGAACCAAGCTAACATAGTGAGTGAAATTATTAAAGTTTTACAATGCTTTTAATTAAAACTAACCAAATATGTATATTTATTTATGTTTTGATTATAGTCGACATTGTATTTTTATTTACAATATATTTTAAATTTATTTTAAGAGAGACACGCGTCAACTTGAGGTTGAGCATGAAAGAAATCGCATAACACTCTCATACTAAGTTGTAAAATGTGCCTCTCGACACAATAAAAGATTTCTCACGACTTCGTAACAATTATGTACCAAATAAAAAGTAATTTGGTAAGGGTGGTAAGGATGAAAGTAATAATTTTTGTTAATAAAGACCGGTTAAAAAATCCACTTTATACATGTTTCAAAGGGTTGTGTTTTTAAAAATTAAAATCAAACCAAAATAAACCCCAAAAATGCTCAATTCAACTCTTTTAAATTAGTTCACGTATTTCAGGGAGCCTATTTACTTGGTTCTCTCGGTGCTTTAAGAATCTCATTTGTCATTGCTTTAATTTGTTATGGTAATTGTACACTATAATGTAATATATTTTAATTTATTATTTGTTATAATAAATGTACTATAAATGTAATATATTTTAATTTATTATTTGTTATAATAAAGTATTTACTTTTAATTTGGCATTATCAACTCTTCTTTCTTTTTTTTTCTTTTTTTTTTCTAATCGTGGGGTACTTTACTAAGATATCATTTTGGTGTGTAAGTTCATTACACCCCTTTATCTCATTTAGCATAAAATACCTTATAAATAATTTATTTAAATTTGTTATAGTAAATGTATTGTACTCTAATTGGCATATCATTTTTTTATGCTTGGTGGAATTTCTTGAGGTGGAGACGATGGGGTCAATCTATGGCATACCTTTACCTTTTACTTCATTTTGCTGGAAGGATTTAAGGGAGATAATACATCAAGCTATTTACGTGGTCAATTTGATCAACTTCCCTAGGGATCCTAAATGAGGTAAACTTATGAGAGCCACCAACTTCAACTATCACCCATGTGATGTGTGATCTATATTAGATCTAGCCAACTACTTACTCCACCTTCTCTACGTTACACATATCCTTAGTCTTTACTTTTAAACAAATACTAAATAAAGAATGAAAATTTGCATGTAAAATGATGGAAGCAAGGAGAAGGCATGCTTTGAGCTAGAGCCATCCTATTAGAGCTTATATGAAAATTTGATCCATATTATAAGTCATAACATGATTTAGTTGCTTTTTCCTATTAGTTAATTATGCATTGTCTAATTGACTTATTGCTAGGGCTTCTAATGTGGGTTTCACTTGTGTCTTTGCTCTTGTAAAAATACATAGTATCCCTATTATACAATTTCCAAACAACTATTTTGCAACTTCAATGCCAAAATGAAAGTCATAGACATGCTTATTAAAAGTGCATAGTACTACACACTAACCCTTGTCATACCTTATCAATTGGGTTTATTTTAGGTGGTTGGGAAGAATGATCATTATCGTTGAGCTTTATAATATGATGAGCTTTACTGTAATGCCTTTGAGCCTTATTGTTGATTTTAAGTGGTCCCTCGAGGACCAAAACACGTATGTTCATCACATGGAAAATAAATATATTTCTCTCAGAACAACAAACCCTGTTCGATGCCATGCACACTTATTTTCACCTTTCCTTTGAAATTTTGGGTTACATTAATTCATTTATGGTATTAATATCCTTCTTATATGTCTTCTAAATTTGTATAGTGACACGTTTTTTTGTTTTGTTTCCTAAGTAATTTGAGTCCAAAGATGACTGGCACGCCTAGCATGTGGCTTTAGTAGCTATGACCCAGAGGCATCTAAATCGTAAAAATCACCTCAGAATCGCACCTGGCCTGGGAAACACCAACCTTTAGCGTGGCTGGATTTTTTCCCACAAAGTTCTGAATCAGTGACCTTTTCACCACAAGGTGTCTTAACAGAACACCATGTCATTATCTACTATACGCCTTGTGGGCATATAGTGACATATTCTTATATTCAACTTTTGTTTCATAATAACTGTTTATGGTTAGATGCTAATTTTTTTTTTCTCTCCATAATACATTTTCAAATACTATAAGAAAACCATGTTTAAATTATATTTCCATCTTTTATGCTTATATATTGCACTTTAGATTCAATAAGTGTTTTTGGGTATCTTCATATTTTTATGAAATAGTTTGCAACAACTTTGATTACTTATGTCTTGGATTTTGGGACACCTTCATATTTTAATGTAATAATTTGCAGGGACTTTGATGTTTCTTCTTAAGGTGATTTCCTATTTTTCCTTAATAAAATATATTTATATTCCATATGAGGAATATACATGTTTTGGTCCTCAAGGAACTCTCAAACAACAAGGCCCAAAGTCATTATAATGATGTACTCATAATAGCAAACTATAATCATTTTTTTACCAGACATACCTTGAGATGTCTTCTTCATCTCCTCAAAATTTCATGGTCTGAAATGTCCCAGAAAGAAGTTATAGTGAAAATACCAAGACGACTCATTTGAAAGAACAAGACCCTAAGATCATAGCTCTGATACCAAATATTATGAACCTTGAGCCTTAAAAATGACAAGAAATCAATGATTACAATCCACTCTAAGGGGAAAACCTCCTTTTACAATGAATACAATATATAAGACATGATTTTATGATCTTAAGACTGGGTCTTCTTCGTATATATATATATATATATATATATATGAAACAAAAGATACAATTTTAATGGAATGATATAATGTACGATTCTCATCGACATAACAATATAATAATATAAATGTAATAACTCAATATCTAGGGCTTAATAAGGGCTTTCAGGGTTAACATGGGGCTTATTTAGGCATTAACACAATGTGTCACGTGTGGGAATTAAACCTCACTGAGAGGATAATTATTGAATTTTGTAGTGATGGTCGATCTTCATAATATTATTTTGTATTTGTATTAATGAAAAATGAATTATATTTGTAAAAGAAAATTATATGAAGCATGTTCTTCGTGCTTGCTAGAAAAAGGATTATTTTGTATTCAAAAGAAATTTACTATAAGGCTCATTAAAGAGCGGGAAAATGAAATATTTTGAATTTGAATTTTTAAATCCAAAAGGACCAAGTCGGCCCTCCTAAATTTAGGTCAGCTCCAGCAAGGGATGCACCCTTTCGACCTAAGGAAAAACTATACAAAGGGCCTATTCGTAGCCAAGAACAACTGCCACTTTTTGTGCACATGAACTAAGCAAAGTTTTGGATGGCATGTGGCTTGCATATGTATATTTGTGGCTCGCATATGTATCTTTGTGGCTAGCATGTATCTCTGTGGCTCACACATATATATAGGTGGCTTACACATATATATTTGTGGCTTGCGCATATATCTTTGTGCTCACACATGTATCTAGGTGGCTTGTATGTATATTTATGCCTCACATATGTACCTTTGTGGCTCACATGTATCTTTGTGGCTCACACACATATATATCTTTATGCCTCACACATATATCTTTGTGACTTGCATATGTATCTTTGTGGCTCGCATGTATCTTTGTGGCTCTGTTGTGGTATTCAACAACCCCCCATTTGTTAATGATAATAGTTAATGTTACATTTATAAATGGGGACCCTTTAAAAAGTTTCATCCAAAAAACAAAACTTAGCATTTAGTCATTTCTTTTATTTTTTAATAAAGCAAAGATAACAATTAAAACCTTTTTGGGAACTACTAAAGACTTACCTTTTCATATATAGCATGTATAAAACCCACCAAAGGACCTTTCTAAAAAAGCTCTAAAATCTAGGTTTTAACCCCATACAAAAATTACCTGCATACGAATTCTAAAACACATAAAATAAACAATGCAAAAGCATAACACATAAAACACATATACACTGAGATTTTCCCTTGGATCCCAAAACTGGGACTACCATCTTGATTTTTCATTATGTTCCTTTCAATGTTATAATACATATTTATACATGCCGAAGCAT
>APFE030270643.1:30910-45164 GCA_000404065.3 Pinus taeda | reverse complement strand
CGAACTCCCCGCATCAATACTAGCGCTCCCCAAACCATCTTGCAGGTATCTTTCTCGAACACTGTCTTTACACCTGCATCATCCAGCTTGCATACACAAATCAGATTTCTAGCCAATGCAGGAATATGTAGAACACCCGGAAGTGTTCTAACCCTTCCACCTTGCAACTTCAACTTTACTTTTCTAGACCAATGATTCTAGCCTTCCTATCATCCCCTAAGAAGACATCACCATTATCATATTTCTCATACTCGCAGAACCACTCTCTATGGGGAGTGAAGTGAAAGGATGCACCTGAGTCAATCAACCATGCCTCATGATCTACATTTGTACTTGAAGAAGCTAAGTATACATCCTCACCTTCATCTGAGGTGGTTTTCGCCTCTACAGAAGGAGCATCATCAAATCCCTTTCCTTTATCAGGAGCTTTAGATTTAGTCCCTTTTTTAGTGCCCTTCCTTTCCGCATTTCCAGCACACCACCTCTACAGGTTTTCCTAGAGATTTAGATCTCCCTCTAGATTTAGATCTCCCACTCAATGACTTATTTTTGTTTTTGTCCTGGGACCATCCTCGTACAGACAAGGCATCACCATTCTGGCTCTCCATATTTTTCCATCTCATCTCCTCCGTCAGCAAGGATGAGACTATTTCATCAAACTGCAAGGCAGTTGCATTGCTACCTATTGTAATAAACAGACTATCCCACGAATCTCGTACAGAACACAACAAATAGATGCACTTATCTTCATCTGAAATTTTAATATCAAAAGATGCTAACTGACTTACCACAATATTAAATGCATTCAGATGCTTTGTCACCAAGTCTCCATCTTTCATCCTCAGGTTATACAACTTTTTCTACAGGAACAATTTATTCACCAGAGACTTAGATTGGTACAAAGTCCCTAACTTGTCCCACAAATCCTTTGCCATAGCTTCCCCTGATACATTCAGCAATACTAAATCTGAGACACAAAATCGTATTGTGCTCTTTGCCTCTGATCCAACTTCTTCCATTCTTCATCGGACACTCCTGTTGGTTTAGTACTCGAATCTACCATGATCCACTGATCTTTATCCACCAACAGATCCTCCATCTTGAGTTTCCACAACTCAAAACTCTAACCATTAAATTTCTCGATCTCTATCTTTCCACTGCTCACCATCTTCTTTCACCACTAGAATCGATGTCACAGATCTCCCACTGAATAGGGTCTACCATAGGCCCGAGCGAAACCCCTCAGCAACAAAGGCGTCCCCTTGAAGCCAAAACAACTCTGATTCCAAATGTAGGTTTTAACCCCGTACAGAAATTACCTGCATACAACTTCTAAAACACATAAAATAAACAATGCAAGAGCATAACACATAAAACAGATATACATAGAGATTTTCCCCTAGATCCCAAAACCGAGACTACAAGCTTGAATTTTTATTATGTTCCTTTCAATGTTACAATACATATTTATACATGTCGAAGCATCCAATACCATGGACTGAAAAACCATCACGTCCAAAACCATGGACCGAAAACCATCGTGTCCAAAAACATGTGCAAAAATCATGCACAAAACCATAGGTGGGTCCGCCCAACCTAACATAAGTTTCAAAACCAAAATTTTCTGGGGCGCTGCCCTAGACCCCATAGAGTGGGGTTACCTGCACCCCTCAAACCCCCTATGACTCCCCCCGCTATGCAATCGGCGCAACGAATGGGGGGCTCCGCTCCCCTTCTAATCCCCCGGTTGATTACGTGGGCTAGTCGTGGAAAGAATATAACACAACCCAAAACAAAATCAAGTAAAATGATTAAATAAGGTTCCATAGTCTAAATTATCATAAAACCTGACAAAAAAAGAAGTCATTAAGCTTTTTAGGCTTAAGCCTCGCATCACATATCACGACTTATAAAGAACGCTTTCTTAAAAATGATATAGTGAAATTTGCGAGATGTGAACTACAATGGCACTTTGACTTTTATCACATCGCATTTTGGGCATTCAAGCAATCACTTTGCACTTACCACCAGTTGATATTGCGAAATGCGATTGGCACCCGAACCCACACCTTAGAATATTAAAAGTAAATATTTCGAGTCCGTCAACTCTATTGCATAGGATAAACCTAGAAATTAGCTATATGTCAAACAACTAACAGACGGCTCGCATATCGCAGACACACAACAGGAGGTAAGAATGCTAAAAGGCACATTTTGCGATATTGTGATCTGCGATACTGCTTCGCAAATCGCACAATCGCTATCATCGCAGTACAATGGCTCGCCACCCTAGAAGCTTTTATCTCGATTTACGATGCAAACATTTATGAGCAATAAAGCTAAGGGATAACGAATCATTAGTGGGCATTAGTGGGAAATAATTGCATTTATGTGTGAAAAGCCATTTAACTTGATACGGTATCTTGTTATGTGTGTTCAGATGATGCTTCTTTTACCACCTTTACAAGCTATCTGCATTATTTCATTTTTACGTTCATCTTTGTGTGTCCAATAGCTGTTGTTCTTCATTTCAGGAAAAACTCTCAGCCAAGCGTTGAGAATAATGGGGAAGAAAGGCAAGGTTGTAGCCTCTGAGAAGACAGAGATGACTCCCCTATTCACAGATACCACATGCAGCAGAGAGGGAGGAACCTCTACATGGGAGTTTATGTGCAACATATTGGAGGAGGAACAGTTGAGGATTATGAAACAAATGTTACAGTTGACAGATGAGATTCCTCAGACGCTTCCATGCTAGAGACAACTTGCTCGTTTTTGCACTGCATAGCCGCTTGACCGAAGATAATCCCTCATACCAACATGGTAAAATGGGTTAGCGATGAAGCCGACATCTCAGACAGAGAATTCAAAGTGATAAGCCAAGGGGTCATCAGATATTTTACCCCAGACAACCTACAACTTATGTACCACCTACCAGAGCCACAGGTCATCTACAAACAGGCAATTCGTAGAAAAGTTTGCTAAGGAGAACAACGACCTAGCAGATTGCACCCGCGCCTGGTCAAATAATGAAGAGAAAATCAAGAAAGACAAAATTGGTATGCACACTACTATGTCTAGTTGTCCCCCTTATAATTTTGTTGTGGCTATGTTATGTAGACTGTTTGGCAAACCAGATAGTACTAAGTTCTTCCCAGAGTGGTTTTCATTAATAGACGTAGTCTTTAACACAACTATAATGAATTGGGCCCAAATCTTGTCAGACAATTTAGCAAAAATAATTATCGAGTATAAAAGGAGAAGAAGTATTGCTTCGAGGGTTTACCTTCCATTTTTTATGAGTACCTATGTTATGGATGCTATTTGTTTTAGTTCAAAGTTCCTCATCATGGGAGGGAAATGGACTGTTCGAAATCCACTTCCCATTCACATGTACCACAAGGTCATGTGGGAATCCAATTTTCAACCACATTTTTTCAAGATTTGCCATGGAGTTATGCTCCCTATTCACAATCGGCTTTATAATCGAGATGCCCCCAGGTTTTCCTAAGAAGCTGAAGTTGACATCCTCCCGGTGGCCAGATGGTTCTGGGAGGAAACATTTACATAGATCAGAGTTTTTGGCAGCATCACCTCCCCCCGTATCCTCCCATACTATGTTCTATATAAATTGATGGCTAGGGAGATAGCCTATCAGACAACTAGTGAGGGAGGAATGAGCCATACACTGAAAGAGTCAAAAAGGCCATTGGGCCTGCATTCCCTGTACAGTGTGGAGAATTTGCACTACAGGACCTGGGACACGCTTTCAAAGAAGTAGAGAACATGTTATCTCTGCAATTACCCAAATTCCCTGGACGGCAGTATGGCCCGTTTGGCACTGTCAAAAATTCACCACTTTGGTGAAAATAAAAGTATTCACCAATGAGGAGGATGTTTTTGATGATATATTTTTGTAGAAAAACACATTTACAGAGGTGAAACATATGGCACAACTACTTTTTGACCATGAAGATCTGGAAAAATTGTTTAGTTACAGAGAAAGAAGGCTGGCAATGGTCCCATTGGACCAATTATTAATTGAACCAATAAGGGAGCCTACTCTCAGTGTGGCTATAGAAGGTGACTCCAAAGAAAATTCCAAATCCAATTATGGGATAGATTCTCAAGAGAAATCTATCAGGGAATCGCGACAATCATCACAAAATGGCAGAAGCAGAAGCATCAAGTCAATAAAGGATACGACCAAATCTACACAGAAGATAGCTGAAGAAGCTTCAGCTAGCAAGCAGGTTGAGAACCTTACTACCTCTACACAACCAATAAAGCCCACGGTATTTGACTTAGAGGAAGAGTGGGATAATTTTAATAAAAGTCTCAATATAGAGGAACAGGTGCCAGAGTTGCAAACTCCACAACAAAAAATAGCTTTGGAAATTACAGTGGAAGAAACTGCAAATGAACAAGAAGTAGAGCATATCCCTGTTACCCCCACCTCCGAAATAATTTTGAGAATTGAAGAAATACCCCCTTTGGATGTATTTTATAGCCCACTGCATAAGGTCGTCGTAAAAAGGCAAAGAAAGAAAAGAAAATTGGACTCTATAGCTGTTACTCCCCTGAAAATGAACTAATGGATGTTCTATGGAAGGACTCGCCTGTCGATCCATCCACCAACCTGACTAGACTCTCGTAGTTTGCAGGTGCTTATTCTATTGTGACCATAGACAAAGCAACTCCAAATGTTGCTTAGAGAAAAGGAAAATAAAATAACGTCGCCTGAGCAACAATTACAACAAGTCAAATCTGGCTTCAACGGGTATTTGAACAGATGCAAATAGAACATCGAACCATCTTAGCCGAGAAAGAAGCACAGGTGCAGGAAATAACTGATCTACATAAAGACAATCCAAAAATTGATCAGTTTATTACCAAATCACTCAGACTTAATTCCAAGTTGAAACATCAGAAAGAATTACTGTGCCAGAGGATTTCACACTGGAAATCTTATTGCGAAACAAGTGATAAACTAACAAGCCAAGTCGTAGAAATGCGACATGAATATGATGATATCTTTAAAAAAGTCTCTGATTTCATCACCTGGAAAAATACAAAGGAGGGGAGAAGAGCCGACCTGCCCAAGCTAGAAGAATCACATAAGGAAATTATGTTTGCAAGCTAGGATTCTCAGCTTAAAGAAGCAAAAAAGGCAACAACAGATGTGACGACAACAACAAACATTATCATAGAAAATATCAATGAAAATTTGCATGGTGCCAATCTAGTGGCAGAGTCCATTCAAGGGTTCCTTCCAGATGCGAAACAGCTCGAACAACAATGGAAACAGGCAGCCAAAGAAAAAGCGGGAGTGATAAGGCAAACTACCAGGCTAGACTGGGAGGCGTATTGGCAACATTTGGTCAAGCCTCATAGCCAATGGATGACCCTGCGATGCCTAACCACTTCTGCCGAGAAAATGGCACCAGCACTGACCGATGTCGTATTCAATGGACAGTTGAAAGCTGGAGTCAGCCAGCCTACATAGCTGAAGCCTATGGTGGATATTTGCGATCTGAAAGATCAAATGCAACATAGTTAGTCACCTTGTTTACCTTAATTTTGATTTTATTTTTGCATAAATTGAGGCAAGTTGTTTAAACCTCCTCAACTATTTTTGTAATAATCTATTTTTAGTTTTATAGTTTTAGTATTTAAACCCCTCTCATGCATTTAGAGAGGGGTCCAGAATTTTATCAGAAACTCTCTTCAAAACATGCACTTCTATTCCTTTGAGGAAGTTCTGGTGAAATATATGGAACAAGTTTTATTTTTATCTGATTTAGCATATTCTACTGAAATTACACTATTGTACTCTTAGATGATGTTGAATGGATTGAAGATAAATCAATATTGTTGGAACACATGAGTAGGACGTTTTATAAATGGTACTTTTATCTCGTAATCCTTTTTACTTATGTATTAAGCAATCATTTCTTTCCAAATTATTTATGTATGCAAGTCTGAATTTTGATTACCATTATTGAACTTTTGTATGATGATGATCTTTATTTTATGTTGAATATATGAATAACTCTTTATGCGATATATTTCTCACAATTGTTTCTGCTAGCTTTTTATACGAAACGATTATTGTTAAAACGAATTCACTTCTAATCGTAATTGAATGATCTTTATTACCAATTGCTTTTAAAAATTATTGTAGATCGAATATATCAAGTTTATCCCAGGTATATTATGATTAGATAGTTTTTAAAATTAGAAGTTAAATGCATTTATGATTGATTAGTTTAGACTAGATTATTGTTAGCTTAAACATTACTCTAAAACATCTCACATCACCCCATTTAGCACAAGCATTAAACAGATTGGGAAATTGGTCCCATTATCCCCAGCCGGAGCCACTACTCCAAACGGAAAAGGAGATACCAACCAAGGTCCAGACTAGGTGGTTTTCCCCGATGTTGAGGTAAATATTTTCGAGGCCTTCAACATCTTGGTGCTAGCAAGAGGGCCTAAACTATGAATGGCAAGTAAATCCAAATTAACAAGCCATTCTAAGAGTAAAACTCCCTCACCCTCGCCTCCAACTTCTCGAAAGTCTTCTAAATCCCCTGATCCTAAGCAAGAAGTTACACATAATATTATACAACCCGTTGCTGAAAACCCAATCGATCCAGAGCATTCTTCTCTTACTGAAGCCCCTGGAGTTCAATCTTTGATCACAAATTACATGGGATTTCTCTATCACAAGAAGAATCTGAGATATCTCATGATAGTGTTACTTCTAAGTTCACTCCATCTCGGTCGTTAACTAGAGCACATAGTGAAAAGTTTGGAATACCTTTGTTCGAATTTCCTCTTCCAAGCCGGACGAAAGATAAGAAGGCACCATCTTAATCTCACGGTGAGGTTTTATCATCATCTTCATTCATTCCATCTATACCCTCACAAGATCAATCATCCATCCCACCACTCCATATCATGATTCACACAGGTACAGGAGCTATATCTTCCTCTACCCAGTCACCTTCAAACCCTATTGCAACACCTTCCCCTACCCACATACCAGCAATGGCACATAATCCCCCACAAAATCCTCCAAGGCCATGGACAAACCAAGGGGCTATTAGGATGGCCGGTCCTTTACATCAATTACCAGCACATCCAAAAAAATGGTTGCCCAAATTCAATCCTGATAATGGCCTATTGGATGAGGAACATATAAATAATTTTATGTTGTCCATCAACTTGAATCAAGTAGAGGATGCAGACACAGTTGTAAGACTATTCCCATATACTTTGCAGGGAGCAGCAGGATCATGGTACTTTTCGTTACCATCAGGTTATATTAATAGTTGGGATGCTTTTCAAGAGAAACTTTTAACAAAGTTTGGAGATGATAGATCTACAACTACCTTAATTAATGATCTCTCCAATTTGAAAGCTGAGCCGAGAGAACCCGTCAAGGACTTCAACTCTCACTTCAATAAACTATACAATAAAATACTAGCGGCATCTAAGCCTAGCGATGAGGTTCAAAATGAGTGGTACACCTCTGCTCTGCCATCAAGTATAACTATATTTGTTGATATAGCTGCCAAACCAACCTTGGCAGAAAATATGAAAGAGGCAATAGCTGTAGAAAAACGCATCCTAGCTGTCGAAAAGAGAAACGCATTAGAAGAATGGAAATCTAAGAAAGTAACCTTCAGAGATGACTCTAAGAAGAAACCACCAAAAGATCCTTTTGATCTTGAAGGCTTACAGAAAGTCCTCACGACCATGTCTAATGAAATGGTTGATATTAAGAAGCAGGTAGCAGAGACTTCCTCTAAAAAACCTTTTAGACCATTCAAAAGGAATTCCCCTGCTGATCTTAAGCCTCCAAATGCCATCTCAAATGTCGAGTCAAATGAGGACGAAGTTTCACCTAGGGAAGAACAAACGTACGACAAGGAAGTAGCAGAGTTACAAGGGATGTGGGATTTTATACTTCCCAATGAAGAAACTCAAGAAGCCTTACCTGTCGCTACCCGAAGTAAAAATCCTGTCGAATTGTCACAAACAAATATGAAATAGAAGGATTCAATGCCAGCCCCTAGGGATAAAGAAATAGGTAAGAAATCTATACCAAAATCCACTCATACTACACCTACTCAATTGGATCCTTCTCCTTCATCTAAGACTTTGATAGTTTCTGATGAAATGGAATATAATATTATTGATGATGTGAAGAAAACTAGGGCAAACATTACATTTCATGAGCTTAGAAAATTGAAACATCAACAGAAGTTACTTATGAAAGAACTTAAAGCAGTACCTTTTGCACCACTTCCTCCTGCTATAATCTCGCAAGCTGCCCAAGAAATGGGAAGACCCCCTAGTGCTTCTTTGAATAAGATATATCCAACTGATATAACTTTAATTGGAGGAAGATCAAAATCCCACACTCCGTCGTTTCTTCTTACTTTTGAAGTCTTTAACAAAAACTTACACAACTGTCTGGTTGATTCCGGAGCTTCACCTAACATCTTGCCCAGAACATTTTGTGAGAAGTTGAATGTTCAGCCTCAGAAATCTATCGTACGAATAGTTCACTTAGATCGCTCTCAAGTCAAAGTCATCAGGGAACTTAATCAAGTAACCATCAGACTTTCATCAAACCCCAAATTTTGCCAAGTCATCGACATACTTGTAGGTGACATTCCTAAGTTCCATGGTTTAATCCTTAGTAGAGACTAGTTAGAAAAACTTCATGGTTATTTTGCAACTGACTGGTCTCACCTGTGGCTTCCCTATAACAGTAAACCAAATCAAATAACGGTTGATCGCGAGAAACATCAAAAGTTCATAGTGACAGAATTAGAAGGAGAAAACGAACCAGTCGCGTATAACAACAATATCATTGGAAATTATTTTGTAGAATCATTTCTAGGAAATTTCAATGTTCATACTTCACCTTTCTTAGAAAACTCTGTTGTCTCTCAAATTGAAATTTTTTCCCAAATAGACACTTCTAAATGTGTAAATTTTGTAGATAAACCTGTAGTTAAAACTTTATTTTGGAAATTACTTTTTGATGGATCTAAACCCAATGATGGAGCAGGAGCAGGTTGCATCTTAGTTAGCCCAGAGAGGGAGAAAACTATGCTAGCATGCAGACTTGAATTTGATTGCACCAACAATATTGTTGAATATGAGGCACTAGTTCAAGGTTTGTATAAAGCAATTAGCCTTAATGTAAAATACCTCCAAGTATTCGGGGATTTAGAAATTGTCATAAAACAGGTAAGAAACACTATACATTTTTTATGAGGACACTTGAAACATTATCAGTCATTAGTTCAAGATCTGACTCTCCACTTTACTAAGTTTAATATTTCCCTTATCTCAAGACTCCAGAATGATAGTGCCTATCTTCTAGCTAATGTCGCTTCCAAGCTTATCCCTCCAAAATATTATAGCCTAGATCGATTCTCCATTGAATTAATTTTTAGGCCTTCCATCCCTGATAATATCACCAACTAGAGAGTCTTTAATAACGATCCAGATATCATAAGCTTCCTAACCTCATAAGGCTCGTACGAAGACCAGATAGTTGATGAAGACCAGCATGATAACCAACTTAAACAAGAAACAGTCATTAATGTTATACCAAAGTCCATAGTTAAGTTGGAAGATTTATTTGACCTTAAAGACAGATTTAAACGATCTACCGACTCAAAACTTCAGAGTTCAACTCTGAGGTTTGAATTGATCAATCTTGGGACTGATTTAAAACCTCAAAACATTAGCTTAGGTCTAGGTCTTACATCAGACGAAAAAAGCAACTTTTATAAGTTTGTTGAAAAAATATAAGAATATCTTTGCATGGAACTATGAAGATCTCAAGACATATGACACCTCTATTATCCAACACATTATTCTTATGATCTGACGGAAGACCTATTCAACAAAAATTGAGGAAAATCCATCCTAATTTAGAAAGTCAAATTAAATCTGAGTTGAATAAACTGCTAAAAGCCAAAATTATTTTTCTTGTAGACTCTCCCGATGGGTTTCCAATCTTGTCCTAGTCAGGAAAAAGAACAGCGATATTCGGATATGTATAGATTTTCGCAACCTCAATAAAGCTTGCCAAAAGGACAATATCCCATTACCTCCTATGGAATAGATTTTGCAATCAGTAGTGGGCTCTGAACTAATGTCTTTCTTGGATGGATTCTCGAGTTATAATCAAATCTCAGTACATCCAGATGACTAGCTTAAAACTACATTCAGGAAAAAGTGGGGCACTTATGCTTATCAAAAGATGCCATTTGGACTGATCAACACTGGTGCTACTTTCTAGAGAGCCATGGATATAGCCTTCAAAGGTTTGGTAAATAAGTCAGTAGTGATCTACTTAGATGATATAACAGTATACTCCAAAAAACACAGTAATCATCTAAGAGACTTTTAACAAATCTTTGAACGTTGCCAAAGGTATGGAATTTCTCTGAACCCCAAAATTAATTTTTTCGCGTTAAGTGAAGGAAATCTCCTTGGATTCATTGTTTCCAAAGCAGGAATTCATATCGACTCTCACAGAATTAGATAAATTTCTGAAATACATTTACCACTTAACAAGAAATCAATGCAATCTTTCCTAGGTCAAATAAATTTTGTTAAAAGATGTGTCCCTGACTTCTCAAGGATTGTTTTACCTCTTCAATCCATGACAAAGAAAAATTCTTTGTTTAAATGGGGACATTCAGAACATGAAACTTTTAGTGTTGAAAATGCAATAAGATGATGGAGCTTAGTGAAAAGAAGTCGCCTTCACTAAGTGGGCCAGCAGGCTATTTTTGGCGCAAAGTCTATTTATAGACTGTCTATTTTTAGACATATGGATCATGGTCTATGAGTTGCAAGGTGCTATTTATGGATGATTGGTCATGTTGGTAAAAATAGATGGACCTCTATTTTTAGACATATGGGCGGAGTCTATTTTTAGACTGCCAGTCCAAAAATAGAATAGTCGAATATTATTAGCTCTTAATAATATTTGGACTATAAACGTTCTTATTCTCTTGGAGCACTTCAGTTCGAGCTACAGATGTGGCACATGCAACTGCCAGAAGGAAATACACTTTTCTTATGGGTTAGTTGAGCTATTACATGGACTTCAGTTAGAACTCAAGTGATTGAGCTTTGGTGGAGTTGAATGAGGAGTTGATGGAGTTGTGTTCAGTTTGACTTAGTTAAACTAGTTGTATTTAGTCTAACTAACAAATACACCAGTGATAAGTGGTGTGAATTAATTATTAATTAATTCACTAATTATTAACTCATAAATCAACTAAAGAATACATCAGTTAACTCAATGCATGGACAGTTCAGTGGAGACAAGTGTTAGAGGTGAGTGAAAGGGTGAGACAGTTGTCAGTTGTGACTATAGTTGTGCATGTGATTTGCACAATCAGTGGATTGAGATTGCCAATGAGGATTGTGTAGTGTTACACAAGGGAAATACAAGTTTGTATCAGCCATTCTCATCTATTCTCATGCAGGATTGCCAGTGGAGGCAAGCAAGTAGCGGAGGAGATTTGAACCTGTGATTGATTCAGATCTGAGCTAGTTTGTGTGTAACAGGTGGAGATAGTACTGAGTACTTGTGAGGAGTATTGTACTATGTATTGTTACATGTTCTCAATCAATATAATATATATATAGTTGAGGGGTTTTCAGTTGTATTCTTTCCCCGGGTACATACTGTGTTGATATGTGTGATTGATGTTTCAATGTGCGCATGAGAATGTTTCTGATTCCGCAAAATTAATGATCAATGGTAGAGGAGGTTATGTATTATGCATGCATTCCGCAAATAGTGTATAATCAAGATAATCTTTGTGAATAAGTCTCATATTATTCAAAATTTCTACATGGTATCAGAGCTGGTTGAATTGTAGAAAAATTTCTACAAGACATCAAAGCGAGGATTGATCATTAAATCTATTATTCAGAAAGTGTTTACATTTTATTTCTTCAGGCAGAGTCTGTAATCAGGCCAGGTAGCTTCTGGATTCATCCTTCTTTTGGAAGGTGAGATATCCGTTGAATGCCCATACAGTCGATCTCTATATGAGAAATACTTTGTTCTCACGAATTTTAGATCAGAAGAGGCTGAGTTTTGAGCTGGTGGAATGGCGCTCAAGGATAAAACTTAGAAACATTAAGTGTGAGAATGGAGATAGTATGCCCCAGTATCTCACAAAGTTCACCCAATGCCGGGATGAGCTAGGAAGTGTGGGGGTGACTGTCGATGATGAGGGACTTTGCGGCTTGGGTCTCCTTGTCTTCCGAAGAGTTGGAATTCCTATCAGGACTTTGTCAATGGTTGAGAGAAATTGCCAGGATGGGAGAGACTTTGGTTGGATCTTGTGCAAGAGGAGATCAGGCAGAATACCAGGGACGGATCTTCATCAAAGGAATCTGATGAAGAAAATTGCGCTTTCGCTGCCAAAGAAAAGAAGGAGAAGGTTTCTCTTACTGAATCCAATTATTCCAATGATGAGAATAAGGTTGACAAATCGAAAGTGTGATTCTTTCATTGTCATGAGGTGGGCCATTATGCTACAAATTATCCATGGAGGAAATCCAAGAAGGAATCCGGGGAAGGATCTAAAGGTGAGGCACTTGCTTCACAGTTTGAGTTGGATTTCACACTCTTCAGATGCATGGTTTCATCCATGGTGGGAAGTGGTTGGTTTCTTGATAGTGGAGCTTCTTTCCACATGACCGGAGACAAGAGTTTGTTCGGTACTTTGCAGGAGAAATATCTCCAGATACTCATAGCGATGGGTAATGATGAGAAGTATAGTGTCTCAGGTGTAGGCACGGTTATTTTTCAGAGGGAGCATGGATCTCGCTTTACCTTGACCAATGTGTCAAGTATGTACCAGGACTGAAGAGAAACTTGGTGTCAATCGCGATGCTGGAAGACAGAGGCTATGATGTAGTCTTCAGAGACGGAAAGGTTTTCCTTCGACACATCATCACTAGACAGGTGAAGCAGATTGGTTCACGGGTCAAGAACCTGTATGCTCTTGAGGTTCAAGATGCATGCAAAGCCTTGAGCAGCAAGGCAACTGATGGAGACTTGGTGGTTGAGAGGGAGGGAATATTACCTCTCAACATGCAGAACCAGAAGAAGTCTCAGACAATTGTGGAGGAGCCATGATTGGTGCAGCAGCTTCAGGAAGTTGTGGAGCAGCCACAACAAGGGAAGCTGAGAGGCGATCGAGTAGAGACATCTACTCATGCAGAGACCTCCAATAGGGGGAAACTTCGAGCCAGGTGGGCTGAGGGATCACATGCATCCATACCTCCAGGTAGGAGGTGGGGCGATATAGATTGATACTACCAAGGAGGAGGGGCAGGATCCTTGAGGTACCCAACCTCTTGGATGAGACCTTGCTACGGGAGCCCCGATGTGGAGTAGCAGGAACTGACTGATTGGGTAGAGATAGATGCGGATGGTGCGGCAGAGAGAGCGACAGTGCGGGAAATCCCAGGACAGCGCATAGCATGCAGGCTGCAGCAATGCGAGAGGCACAAGTGTTTTGCACAGTGCTAGGTGGCACAGAGAGGTGTGCAATGGTGCGAGATGCATGAAGATGTTGCAGTAGCGCAGATTTCAGAGAGGGAGCACTTGTCAACAACAGGTAGAGCTTCAGCATCAGAGTATGTTTCTAGCCCAACAGGGAGGTCAGTTGGGAGGTGCAGTGCGGATGCAATGTCGGGAGATAGAACCAGCAGCAGCACGGATGCAGTCAGAGATCAAGGTGACAGAGGCTAGAGCAGTCAAATACTGAAGAGCACAAAGATGCAGATTTTTCAGTCGACAGAGGCAATAACAGTCAGAGACTGTGATGATAGAGCAAGTGGACCGGCCAGATGTATTGCATGCAGAACATTCTAGAGTTACAGGATCGGGTTTGAGAGGAAGCCTTTATTGTTGAGAGGGAGTGTTGAAAAGTGTGCAACAAGAAATGCTTTTTGAGAATGCAACAAGATGATGGAGCTTAGTGGAAAGGAGTCGCCTTCACTAAGTGGTCCCACAGGCTAATTTTGGCGCAAGTCTATTTTTAGACTATGTCTATTTTTAGACATATGGATCATGTCTATGGATTGCAGGTTGCTGTTTATGGACGATTGATCAAGTTGGAAAAAATAGATGGAATTCTATTTTTAGACCACAGCGGAGTGACTGCTCAGTCTAAATATAGAA
>APFE030270643.1:0-26613 GCA_000404065.3 Pinus taeda | reverse complement strand
GTTGAAGCAAGCACCACGTGCTTGGTACACACGAATAGATAGCTATTTCACAGGACTTGGATTCTCCAAGAGCGAGGCGGATCCTAACTTATACCAGATTGTGGTGGAGGGTAAGTTGCTTATCATTGTACTGTATGTTGATGATTTGATTCTAACGGGTGATGAGCTGTTGATACTGTCATGCAAGAAGGATCTTGCTACAGAGTTTGAGATGAATGACTTGGGCCTCCTTCACTATTTCCTAGGATTGGAAATATGGCAGCGCAGTGGTGGACTGTTTGTTTCTCAGGGCAAGTATGCTCGGGAGATACTGGAGAAGTTCAATGCATGGCTGCAAGCCTGTTGATACTCCTCTTCCTGGAAGTTGGAGGAAGGAGAATGCTACTTCAGCGGAGGTAGTGGATGCCACTGTTTATCGACAATTGGTGGGGTCGCTTATGTATCTGGTCAATACACGACCCCATATATGCTATGTTGTTAACCAACTTTCACAAGTTATGGTTAATCCAACCAAGCTCTTCTGGAAGGCAGGCAAGCATGTATTGCGTTATCTCAAAGGCACATTGGGATATGGATTGTGGTACAGACAGGAGGATGAGGTGAAGTTATGTGGCTTCACAGATGTAGATTGGGCAGGGAGCCCAACGGACAGAAAGAGCACATCTGGAGGGATCTTCAGTATTGGGTCAATAGCAGTTTCTTGGTACAGTAGGAAGCAAACATCCGTGGCACTCAGTTCAGCAGAGGTCGAGTATATGGCAGCAAGTTTGGCTGCATACGAGGCTATATGGATGAGGAAGATCCTGGTCAGGTTGTTCAGGTCACACTTGGAGCCTACTGTGATTTATTGTGATAACCAGAGTTGCATTAAAATCTTGACTAATCCAATATTTCATGATATATCCAAGCACATTGACATCAGGTACCACCATATCAGAGATTGTGTGCAGCGGAGAATCATGTTACTTTCATACATTCCCACAGAGAATCAAGATGTTGATATCTTGATGAAGGTGCTCACCAAAAGCAAATTTGAATACCACAGAGGCAGGATAGGGGTTGCATATAATCCATATCTTGTTGAGAGGGAGTGTTGAAAATGCAACAAGATGATGGAGCTTAGTGAAAAGAAGTCGCCTTCACTAAGTGGGCCCGCAGGCTATTTTGGCGCAAAGTCTATTTTTAGACTATGTCTATTTTTAGACATATGGATCATGGTCTATGAGTTGCAGGATGCTATTTGTGGATGATTGGTCATGTTGGTAAAAATAGATGGACTTCTATTTTTAGACATATGGGCGGAGTCTATTTTTAGACTGCAGGCTAAAAATAGAATAGTTGAATATTATTAGCTCTTAATAATATTTGGACTATAAATTATCTTATCCTCTTGCAGCACTTCAGTTCGAGCTACAGATGTGGCACATGCAACTGCTAGAAGGAAATACGCTTTTCTTATGGGTTAGTTGAGCTATTGCATGAAGGACTTCAGTTAGAACTCAAGTGATTGAGTTGGTGGAGTTGAATGAGGAGTTGATGGAGTTGTGTTCAGTTTGACTTAGTTGAACTAGTTGTATTTAGTCTAACTAACAAATACACTAGTGATGAGTGGTGTGAATTAATTATTAATTAATTCACAAATTATTACTCATAAATCAACTAAAGAATACATCAGTTAACTCAGTGCATGGACAGTTCAGTGGAGACAAGTGTTAGAGGTGGGTGAAAGGGTGAGACTACTATTAGTTGTGCATGAGATTTGCACAATCATTGATTGAGATTGCCAATGAGGATTGCGCAGTACAGGCCAAGGGGATTCGAACTTTGATATCATCTATTCTCAACTTGGATTGCGTAGTAGAGGCAGGCAAACAATGGAGGAGATTGAACCCGTGACTTGTTCAGATCTGAGCTAGTTTGTGTGTAACATGTGGAGATAGTACTGAGTACTTGTGAGGAGTATTGTACTATGTATTGTTACATGCTCTCTATCATTATAATATATAGATAGTTGGGGGTTTTCAACTGTATGCTTTCCCCATTACATATTGTGTTGATATGTGTGATTGATGTTTCAATGTGCACATGTGATTGTTTCTTAATTCCGCAAATTGATGATCTACAGTAGAGGAGGTTATGTATTATGCATGCATTCCACAAATAGTGTATAATTAGGATAATCTCTGTGAATAAGTGTTATATTATTCAAAATTTCTACATTTAGCTTGATAAAACAAGCAATTATTAACGCCCCATCTCTAGCAACCCCGAATTTTTCCAATCACTTCATTTTATATAATTTCGCTTCCGAGAAATCATATGTGGACATATTGACACAAGCAAATCAAGATAAGGTTGAAGCTCCAATCTCTTTCTTTAGCTCCAATTTGCAAGGAGCTGAATTAAATTACTCAGATGTTAAAAAACAGGCTTTTGCTGTTTTCAAATCTATAAAACACTTCAGACCTTTTCTCCTCAAAACTCACACTAAAGTCATAGTACCCTTCTCAACAATGAGAAATATTTTAATACAAAGGGACGTAGGAGAAAAGAGAGCAAACTGGGTCATTTCCCTGCAAGAATATGACATTGAAATCAAACCAGCGAAAATTGTAAAAGTTCAAAGTTTTTGCAGGATGTTGGCAGGAACTTCGAATCTATCAGAGTTGCAACATTTAGGTGACGATGTACAAATCTATGAGGTAAGCCTCAATGACACAAAATCAAGGTATGTTGATATCGTATTTTACTTAAAAAATGGATATGCACCAACCCAATTGAATTACACAAAGAAAAGAGCCTTGAGATTAAAAGCAAGGCAATATCAGATTGATAATTATGTACTTTTCGGAAGAAATTATGATTCTATTTTACTTAGATGTCTTGAAAAATCTAAGGCAGAGAAGGTGTTGCACGAACTTCATGATGGACCAGTTGGTGATCACTTTGGAGGTGACACTCCAGCACATAAAATCTTGCATGTCGACTATTACTAGCCAACTCTGTTCAAATATGCACACAGTTATGTAAGAAGATGTAAGGTTTGTCAAACAACTGTTGGAAGATAGAGAAAACCTGTGCTACCATTACAACCCGTCAACATTGACCAACTATTTGAACAATGAGGATTGGATGTAATAGGTGAAATCGTTCCTCATTCTTCTAAATAACATAGATACATTCTTACAATCACTAATTATTTCACCAAATGGGTAAAGGAAACCCCACTGAAAGTAGCCAATTCAAAAAATATTATTGAATTCATAGATCAATTTATCATCACCAGATTTGGCTTACCATCTGCTTTAATGTTTGATAATGCATCTTATTTTTCAGGCAATGTTATGACAGAATTTGCTATTAAAAGAGGTTTTAAGCTTAAGTATTTGGCAAATTATTATCCGCAATTAAATGGACTAGCCGAATCCACAAACAAAAATCTCATCGGGAGTATTAAACGTACCATTGACCAGGGCCAAAAGAACTGGCATAAGTCTTTAGTGTTTGCTCTATGGGCAGGTCAAATCACTTAGAAAGCCTCCATCGACACTTCTCCTTTTAATTTGATCTATGGGAAAGAAGCAATTTTACCAACAAATGTAGCCATTCCCTCCTTAGCCTTAGTCCAATTCATTGGAGAAACCCCTTCCTCATCTATGCAGGTTAGACAATTACAAATTCTTAAGCTTGCAGAGGAAAGGGAAAAATCCAGGACCATGCATGCACATCATCAGCAGTTAGTCAAAGCCTCCTTTGATTCAAATTTTGTAGCTTCAAAATCTTTCAAACTCGGAGACCTAGTGCTAAAATGGGATAAAACCCATGAAGAGAAAGGTAATCATACCAAGTTCCAACAAATGTGGTTGGGCCCATTTCAGATTGTGGAACAGTTAGGCCCATTAACTTTTATGCAACATGATTTATTAGGTAAGAAAGAATCTCTACTTGTTTTTTTCTAAATAAAATTACTCTATTAACATGAAAGGGGTAAAATTACATCTAGACCGTAGTAAAAAACAACTGCCCTGTAGGAGCGGCAGAGAAAAGCAGAGACACTGTCCATGATAGAGAGCTTAGCTGAGAACTAGAATTCAAATCCCACGCAGGGGAGCAAGTATTGACCTTCTTACTATTCTTGCAAAATTCAAAGAAACATGCAGATTAAACCATATCTTGCAGATGTGAATCCATTTTTCTGCATGAACCAAAAAAATGCCCGCTATTATGGGCCGCATTACAAGTGACAGAAGCAACAGAGAGAGATCTACACATCTGGACACTCTTCCACAATTCTGCACCAACCGAACTCAGGAAGTTCCCTATCACGAGCCGCTTCATATTCATCCCTAGCACGAGCAGCAACAACATCAAAAGGACCAGGAGTCACCGTTTCCATCACCACGTCCGAGGCAAAGTGAATTGGGATCTCCGGAACCTGCAAAGTGAGAGGATTCTGCACAGAGATAGAGGCAAGGCCCTCTTGTTGGGAGCTGGACTCGCCCACCGCCTAGGCTTCTTCATGAAAGATCACTGAGATATGGGCCGTTATCCTTGGACGATTCTGAGTGCAATTGAAAGAGAAAATCGTAGAACCGAAAGAGGGAGACGGCGAGGAGTCTGGAGGGTAGTGGCTGGGGAGATGGAAGCGCCCTCTCCCACTGCAAGTGCGGGGGTAATGGCTGGCAGTAAGTTCACTGGAGAGGGATGGAGAAGTGGAGGTCGTGCTGGTGGGCACACGCCAAGGAATTCCCCTACGGCTCCTTATCCTATGGTGAAGACGGTGCATCACAAAGACCACAACAACTCTATTGAAACAGGACCGTTCACCCACCGCCACCGAGCTTGGGCTAATCAAAAGAGCATTCGAACGAGGGCAGGAGGCCTCCAGAAGACACCAGGGCAGAGACGGAGGCGACTTCTTAGGATTGCCTGAGCAGAACCAGACCCACAGGGCGACAAACCAAGACAAACTATAGCCAGACCAGCAAAGCACCAGAAACTCCAGAACATTCCCATAGCTAAACATGTATTTATCATACTCCATCTTATCTTGAATGGCACCCATCATAACTACTGCATTGAATAGAGCTGAGGCATCACTCAGTCTAGAGCGTGCGAAGGCGGTAAGGAAATCGGCGGATAGGTTGTGCGGATCAAAGCCGCTTGAAGTGAAACATATGCACCCAGTGATCTCCGAATGCCAAGGTTTAATTTGCGTCGGTTGATAATCCATGTGGTACAGGGCAGGCAGGTGTCGTCTCACCTCTCCCCACCCCTGTCCCGTCACTTGTCCCAGCTGGCTAGACGCCCGCATCCGAGGAAGAATCTCTACTTGTTAATGGACAGGTCCTAAAGAAATACTTTCCATAGAAGATGATCTCTTCTGTTCACTATATATTATTGCCCATAGTTAAAATTTTCCTTTAGAAATAATAATACTAATTCAAAATCATTTACTTTTGGTTTTACAAAGGATATTATCTTTTCAATTTTGACTTTTCACTTGTATACGTAAAGATTTTTGTGAAAGTAATCTTCACATATGAAATGTATAGTTAAGTTTGATTGCTCTTAAATTGATTGTCTTCCCCCTTAATTATCTGATTTTGATGAAGCTTAAATTTAAAAGAGAAATTGCTCCTTTATATTAGTCTAGAATAGAATCTATACAAAGCAAAGTCTCTCTCCAGAAAGGCATTTCTAAAAACTCTACAATTGTCGTCCAGAAGCTCTTAGGGGGCCAATGATCCTCCCCACTTAGTCAGTTTTCATTTTTAGAGTGTAATTCTAAAATATACCTAAACTTAAAGGAATAAGAGGTCTCATTAAGAGTCGTCTTACCATGATCATAAGATTATAACTAAACTGACATTACCAAAACTACATATCAAAATAGGGTAATGGCTTATGATTATATATAATCAAAAGACAAGGGGTCTCATCATGAGCCATCTTCTTCAGTTAAGTTACAAATCAAGTGAATGGCATCGTCAATGTTGGTCACCAAACCAAGACATTGTCCTTTAAGAAATAGAGATGAAAAGTTGAAGCAACAAATGAATTACTTCATAAAATAAAGAAAGCACTAAATATAGTTATGAGCTTATATTTAAAATTACATTCAGATTTAAGTGGAATACTTGGTCATTGCTGGTTAAAAGGTAACCCTGTCGAGGCTATGAACGCCTGTTGGTAGCAGAGGCTCTACCTATGACAATGGAGTAAACCAAAAACTAATCTGGGGAGAGACTCATGGCTTTTATCTTTAAAAAACCAAGTAAAGACCGATGTAGACAAAGTTACTTTTTATAAGAAAATAATAGTCAAAAGAATGGTAGTTAGGCAGATGATTGTTTTATTACAAAAGCAGTGTTTCTTACCTTATATTCCATATAAATTTGTTTTATTTTCAAAACTATCTTTATTTTGGAAGTTTTAGAAATTTCAAAAAACTCTTAGAGATAACTGGTTCTTCCAAGTGATTCGCCAGTTGCTGTGGTATTCAACAACCCCCCATTTGCTAATGATAGTAGTTAATGTTACATTTATAAATGGGGACCCTTTTAAAAAGTTTCATCCAAAAAACAAAACTTTGCATTTAGTCATTTCTTTTATTTTTGAATAAAGCAAAGATAACAATCAAAACCTTTTTGGCAACTACTAAAGACTTGACTTTTCATATATAGCATGTATAAATCCCACCAAAGGACCTTTCTAAAAGACCTCCAAAACCAAGTAAAATGATTAAATAAGGGCTCCATAGTCTAGATTATCATAAAATCCGACGAAAAGTAGAAGTCTTTAAGCTTTTAGGCTTAAGTCCCGCATCACATATCACGACTTATAAAGAACTCTTTCTTAAAAATGATACAACGAAATTTGTGAGAGGTGAAATTGCGATGGCGCTTTGACTTTTATCGCATCGCATTTCGGGCATTCAAGCAATCACTTTGCACTTACCACCAGCCGATATTGCGAAATGCGATTGGCGCCTGAATCCACACCTTAGAATATTAAAAGTAAATATTTCGAGTCTGTCAAGTCTATTGCATAGGATAAACTTAGCGATTAGCTATATGTCAAACAACTAACGGACGACTCGCATCTCGCAGACACACAGCAGGAGGTAAGAATGCTAAAAGGCACATCTTGCGATATTGCGATTTGCGATATTTCTTCACAAATCGCACAATTGTTATCATCGTAGTACAATGGCTCGCCACCCTAGAAGCTTTCATCCCATTTTACAACGCAAACATTTATGAGCAATAAAGATGGGATAATGAATCATTAGTGGGCATCAGTGGGAAATAACTGCATTTATGTGTGAAAAGCCATTTAGCATGATATGAAATCTTGTTATGTGCGTTCATATAATGCTTTTTTACCACCTCTACAAGCTATCTGCATCATTTCATTTTTACATTCATCTTTGTGTGTCCAATAGCTGTTGTTGTTCATTTCAGGAAAAACTCGCAGAACCGAGCATTGAGAACAATGGGGAAGAAAGGCAAGGTTGTAGCCTCTGAGAAGACAGAGATGAATCCCCTATTCACAAATACAACATGTAGCAGAGAGGGAGGAACCTCTACATGGGAGGCTATGTACAACATATTGGAGGAGGAACAGTTGAGGATTATGGAAACAAACGTTACAGTTGACAGACGAGATTCCTCAGATGCTTCCATGCTAGAGACGACTTGCTCATTTTTTCACTGCATAGCCGCTCGACCGAAGTTATTCCCTTATACCGACATGGTAAAATGGGTTATCGATGAAGTCGAAATCTCAGACAGAGAATTCAAGATGAGAAGCCAAGGGGTCATCAGATATTTTACCTTGGACAACCTATGACTTATGTACCACCTACCAAAGCCACAGGTCATCTACGATAAGCAATTCATAGAGAAGTTTGCTAAGGAGAACATCGACCCAGCGAATTGCACCCGCGCCTGGTCGAATAATGAAGAGAAAATCAAGAAAGACAAAATTGGTATGTACATTACTGTGTCTATTTGTCCCCCTTATAGTTTTGCAGTGGTTATATTATGTAGACTGTTTGGCAGACCAGATAGTACTAAGTTCTCCCCATAGTGGTTGTCGTTATAGACGTATTCGTTAACGCAACTATAATGAATTAGGCCCAATCTTGTCAGGCAATTTAGAAAAATAATTATCGAGTATAGAAGGAGAAGAAGTATTGCTTCGAGGGTTTACCCTACATTTTTTATGAGCGCCTATGTTATGGATGCTATTTGTTGTAGTTCAAAGTTCCCCATCGTGGGATGGAAATGGATTGTTCGAAATCCACTTCCCATTCACATGTACCACAAGGTCATGTGGGAATCCAATTTTCAACCACATTTTTTCAAGATTTTCCATGGATTTATGCTCCCTATTCACAAGCGTCTTTATAATCGAGATGGCCCCGGGTTTTCCCAAGAAGCTAAAGTTGACATCCTACTGGTGGCCAGATGGTTTGAGGAGAAAAAATTTATGTATATCAGAGCTTTTGCCAACATCACCTCCCCCCATATCCTCCCATACTATGTTCTAGATAAATTGATGGCTAGGGAGATAACCTATCAGACACCTAGTGAGGGAAGAATGAGCCATACACTGAAAGAGTCAAAAAAGGCCATTTGGTCTGCATTCCCTGTAAAGTCTGGAGAATTTGCACTACATGACCTGGGACACGCGTTCAAGAATTTCACCACTTCGGTGAAAATAAAAGTATTAACCAATGATGAGGATCTTTTTTATGATATCTTTTTGCAAAAAAACACCTTTACATAGGTGAAACATATGGCACAACTACTTTTTGACCATGAAGATCTGGAAAAGTTTTATAGTTACAAAGAAAGAAGGCTGGCAATGGTCCCATTGGACCAATTATTAATTGAACCAATAAGGGAGCCTACTCCTAGTGTGACTATAGAAGGTGACTCCAAAGAAAATTCCAAATCCGATTCTAGGACAGATTCTCAAGAGAAATCTATCAACGAATCGCGACAGTCATCACAAAATGGCAGAAGCAGAAGGATCGAGTCAATAAAGGATACGGTGCACTCTACACAGAAGATAGTTGAAGAAGCTTCAACTAACAAGAAGGTTGAGATCCCTACTACCTCTGCACAACCAATAAAACCCACGGCAATTGACTTAGAGGAATAGTGGGATAATTTTAATAAAACTCTCAATATAGGGGAACAGGTACCAGAGTTGCAAACTCCACAACAAAAAACTGCTTTGGAAATTACAGTGGAAGAAACTGCAAATGAACAAGAAGTAGAGCATATCCCTGTTACCCCCACCTCTGAAATAATTTTGAGAATTGAATAAATACCCCCTCTGGATGTATTCTATAGCCCACAGCATAAGGCCGTGGTGAAAGGCAAAGAAAGAAAATAAATTTGGACTCTATAGTTGTTTCTACCCCTGAAAATGAATTGATGGATGTTTTATGGAAGGACTCGCCTGTCGATCCATCCGCCAACCTAACTAGACTCTCGCAGTTTGTAGGTGCTTATGCTACAACGACCATAAACAAAGCAATAGAAGTCCAAATGTTGCTTAGAGAAAAGGAAGATAAAATAACGTCGCTTAAGCAACAATTACAGCAAGTGAAATCCGACCAACAGGCAGAGATACAGTTGGCCAAGCTTCAACAGGTATTTGAACAGATGCAAATAGAACAACAAACCATCTTAGCTGAGAAAGAAGCACAGGTGCGGGAAATAACTGATCTACATAAAGACAATCCAAAAATTGATCAGTTTATTACCGAAGCACTCGGACTTGATTCCCAGTTGACACATCAGAAAGAATTATTGTGCCATAATATTTCACACTGGAAATCTTATTGTGAAACAAGTGATAAACTAACAAGTCAAGTCATAGAAATGCGACTTGAATATGATGAGATCTTTAGAAAAGTCTCTAATTTCATCATCTGGCAAAATACAAAGGAGGGGAGAAAAGCCAACTTGCCAAAGCTAGAAGAATCACATTAGGAAATTATGTTTGCATGTTGGGATTCTCAGCTTAAAGAAGTCGAAAAGGCAACAAGAGACGCGGGGGCAGCAGCAAACATTATCATAGAAAATATCAATGAAAATTTGCATGGTGTCAACCTAGTGGTAGAGTCCATTCCAGGGTTCCTTCCAGATGCGAAATAGCTCAAACAACAATGGAAACAGGCAGCGGAAGAAAAAGTGGGAGTGATAAGGCAAACAACCAGGCTAGACTGGGAGGTGTATTGGCAACATTTAGTCAAGCCTCACAACTAATGGATGACCCTACGATGCCTAACCACTTCTGTCGATAAAATAGCATCAGCATTGACCGATGACGTATTCAATGGACAGTTGAAAGCTGAAGTCGGCCAGCCTGCACAGCTAAAGCCTATGGTGGATATTTGTGATCTGAAAGATCAAATGCAATATAGTTAGTCACCTTGTTTACCTTTATTTTGATTTTATTTTTGCATAAATTGGGGTAGTTCGTTTAAACCTCCTCAACTATTTTTGTGATAATCTATTTTTAGTTTTAGTATTTAAACCCCTCTCATGCATTTAGAGAGGGGTCCATAATTTTATTAGAAACTCTCTTCAAATCATGCACTTCTATCCCTTTGAGGAAGTTCTCGTGAAATATATGGAACATGTTTTATTTTTATCTTATTTAGCATCTTCTACTGAAATTGCACTTTTGTACTCTTAGATGATGTTGAATGGATTGAAGATAAATCAATATTGTTGAAACACCTGAGTCAGACATATTATAAATGGTACTTTTATCTCGTAATCCTTTTTACTTATGTATTAAGCAATCATTTCTTTCCAAATTATTTATGTATGCAAGTCTGAATTTTGATTACCATTATTGCACTCTGTATGATGATGATATTTATTTTATGCTGAATATATGAATAACTCTTTATATGATATATTTCTCACAATATATTTCGGCTAACTTTTTATACGAAACGATTATTGTTAAAACGGATTCACTTCTAATCATAATTGAATGATCTTTATTACCAATTGCTTTTAGAAATTATTGTAGATCGCATATATCAAGTTTATCCCGGTATATTATGATTAGATGGTTTTTAAAATTAGAAGTTAAATGCATTTGTGATTGATTAATTTATAATAGATTACCGTTAGCTTAAACATTACTCTAAGACATCACACATCACCCCATTTAGCACAAGCATTAAACAGGTTGGGAAACTCGTCCCATTATCCCCAGTCGGAGCCACTACTCCAAACGGAAAAGGAGCTGCCAACCAAGGTCCAGACTGGGTGATTTTTCCCCATGTTGAGGCAATGATTTTCTAGGCCTTCAATAGGCTCACACATGTATCTTTGTGGCTTGCATGTATCTTTGTGGCTCGCATATATTTTTATGGTTTGCATGTATCTTTGCAGCACACATGTATCTATGTGGCTTGCATTTATATCTGTGGCTCACATATCTGTCTCCATGTGGCTCACATTTAAGGCTAGTGTCAAGAAAAAGGGGGTTGATACCCTGAGGTTGATTTTCAGAGATAAAGGATCGAGATCATGAGGTTGATTCTCTATGGAAAGAGACTGACCTATGTGGAAAAATGCAAGCAGACTTAGAGGATGTATTGTAGATCTTCTTTGGACAAGTGGAGGTCTTCTTATGTTGATTTCACATGGTCTTCTATAATGATAATTTATTTTGATGAGTTAATTGATCTTAATGCAAATTGTTAAACACGAATCCATCATTAAGTAAAATATACATAAGACATCAATAAAAATAATAACAATAGGACCATGAAGAAGCAACCAAAGAAAGGAACACAAGATATTACCCTCGGAAAACTCACCATGGGGAAAAACCCAACCAACCTTTTCCTTAGAGAATCAATGCAACAAGAGATACATCACAATCAACTAGTCAACGAGATGGCCAACCTCAAAAGACTAAGTTAGCCTTCCACTTGTCAAAAGAATCTTTGTAGTATGTCCTCTAAGTGTGCTTGCATTTTGCCACATAGGTAAGTCTCTTTCCATAGAGAATCAACCTCATGATCTCGGTCCTTTGTCTCTGAAATTCAGCCTCAAGGTCTTGGTCCCCTTGTTCACGTTGTTAGCCTCATATGCGAGCCACATAGAGACATATATGTGAGTCATAGAGATATATGTGAGCAACAAAGACACATATGCAAGCCATAAATATACATGTTCAAGCCACAGAGATACATGTGCGAGCCACATAGATACATGCAAACAACAAAGATATATGTGAACCATAGAGATACATATGCGAGCCACAAAGATACATGCTAGCCAAAGGGATACATGTGCGAGCCACAAATATACATGTGAGCCACAATGATACATGTGTGAGCCACATAGATATATGTGCAAGCCACAAAGATACATGTGAGCCACAAAGATACACATGTGAGCTACAAAGATATCTATGCGAGCCACAGACCATCCAAAAATTTGCTTAGATCATGTGCACAAAAATGTGAGCTGTTCTTGGCTACAAATAATCCCTTTATATAGTTTTTCCTTAGGCCGAATGAGTGGATCCCTTGATGGAGTAGACTTGACTTTAGGAGGGTCGATTTGGTCTTTTTGGAGGTAAAAATTCAAATTCAAAATATTTCAAATGAACCTTATAATAATTTTATCTTAAATACAAAATAATATTTTTTCTTGCAAGAATGGAGAACATTATTCATATAATTTTGTTTTACAAATATAATTCATTTTTATTAGTACAAATACAAAATAATATTTTAAAGGCTAACCATAGGTACAAAATTCAATACTTCCTCTTAGTTAGGGAGGTATTCACAATGACTACCCAGATGTTCTTTGTATACGTGATCTCTCTAAGGAAAGGTTTAATTCATCGGTAACATCATCATCTAGGTCAACACCTTTTATCTACATCACCATCAATGGTATTCACTCAACTAGTCACCATGATCTGGTGGGTGCCTCACCTCATGGTTCTCTGACTAGTTTAGGGTTGTCAACACTAATGGTCAAACCCTAGGGAAACTCATGTCCCAAATCCAAAGCCTTATCCTAGGCTATGATGTTGAAAAGGAAACCACTCTATTGAATATTTGAGCCTTAGGGACCATTCCCTCTAGAATTTCCATCTCTTATGCTATCTCACCAAACGTTTAGGCCATGCTCCTATTGTTACCAACAATCCAAGTCATGCCCATGTTGTAATCACATTAATGCTCCCTATTACTCATAGAAGGGTTCCTTATATCAACATCATCATCTATCATCAACATCCGCTAGTGTCCATATCTGGGGTGTTACCAAACCCATGGAATTGTCATCAACGTATCAAGACTCACTCCACCAGAGTGATCAATCCTCAAATGTCATGACCTTGTCCTAGGCAAAAATGTTGAGACCCTCAACTAACAAGCACTCACTCACCCTTGTTGGTGAGCACAATGGGCCAAGACCTCACTCAACCCCTCCTAGTTGGTGATCGAGTATAGATGTTGAAAGGACCTCAATCAACCCCTCCTAGTTGGTGATGGGGTATAAATGTTGAAAGGACCTCACTCAACCCCTCCTAGTTGGTGATCGTGTATAGATGTTGAAAGGACCTCACTCCTCCATACTTGGTGTGTGATCAGGTTCCAAGACCTCACTTCACCTTACTTGGTGTGTGATCAGGGTCCACCTCCGAGAGGCACTCACTCGACTCTGCCTGTTGAGCACTATGGGCCTCTTAGACCCATCCTCTTTACCAGGAGGATGTCCTTTCATGCTACAGGTATATCAAGACTCCCTCTCATCAATATGGGTAATCTCCATGACCCTTAGCTCATCTCCGAAGTACACAAACTTCTCCCTGGTCAACAAATTCGTTAGAACATTAGTTATATGCTCATCGATGGAGATATACTCGAGCCTTATCACTCTCCTCTGCATCATGTCACATATGTGACGATACTATCTCAAGGTGCCCTGACACGCCATCTCATTGTCGCCTGCATCTAATTGACTAGTCCTACAAGCTTCAATCATGTTGCAACATACTTGGCCTTTAAGTGTAACAAATGTCCGCTTATTTCTCATCCATGAGATCAAAAGTGATGTACAAACTTCCTCTATTTTCATCACTCCTTACATAAGTTAAATTTTTGCAGTTGTACATCCTGTTTGTGTCATGATTGACTGTATCATGTTGGTACTTTCACACTTGTTGAGTTACATGCCATAGCTCAACTATACCCTGATTTTCTTTCTTGATCCATCATCTTGGTTACATCCTAGCAGATCCTGATTTGCTCCCTCTACCCTGGGTGTTATCAGATATCTAGTCAATATCCTTTATCTTAATCTAAGTAAGAGTTACTGGAGGAGCTTTGGCTTCTCCCTCTAGAGAAAATATTCCAGACAATGTAGCGCCCTTTGACATAAGATGTTTTCTACTTGTGTCAACTAATCATGTAGGATAAATCACCAACTCGGAGGAGCTTGTTCAAAGCCTTATGTTTTCTTACAAATGTAGGAATTGTTCATGTACCTCACCATATTGAGGTAATACACTTCTTCTTTCATCAAGAAGATGATCTCTACATCCATCAAATCACAGATATAATAAACTTTCAACATAAGTGTATCTGAAGAGATGTTCCTTAATATCTTTTTCCCTCTTATTGACATGATCCTTAACTTTGTACTTCATCCAGTCATACTTTATCTTGACATAGATCAAAGGCATTATGCTCCCTCTGAGTCCAGATCTCGTCCATTACAATATCTCTCAACACAGAGAGTCTCTTAGTCACAACTTTCCTTTTTCTTCCATCTTGCTACCAAGGCCTTGATAACCTTCGTTATGAAATTACAGACCATACAAGAAGATCATGGAAGAATAATTAGAACCAAGCATAGGATTCAAGGACAAGAGACTATCTAGCCAAAAATAACAATAGTAGCAGTCACAAAAGAGAGATATGAAATACTTATCTTTTTGAGGACATGTTAGCTCCCTTTTGGACTTAGCCCTTCTTGCATCCATCTACAACTTTGTCAGATTTATTCACATTATAATGTCATTTCTTTCTTGTACTACCTTAGGGTTTCTACTTTCAGCGAATATATTCAGTTCCAAGGTTTTATTTATAGACCCTATAGTGTAACAACCCTAGGTTAAAAGTTCATGTAATAAAAGTTAACGAAGGTAAAATAAGACGAGGGGTAAGGGACACTTATTCCAAGCTGAATGTTGGGAAAAATATCCTAGTGGGCATCACTTGTTACATTTTATGGCTAAGGGGAAATTGGCAAAGACAATGGCTAAGGCTTTGGAAAGGCAAAAGGGCATTTTTGGCACTTTATTTATGAAAATAAAAGGAAATTAGGAGAAAAGGGAGGTGAAAGGTCACAGGTTGCATGTGAGGAGGAAAATGAAGGAAAATAATGGAAAATGAAGAAATTAGAGGCCTCATTGATAAAGAGGCTTATGAGGATCAGTTGGTATCTTTTGTCAGTTCAGTTTTAGAATTAGTCTCAAAGAGGAGAAGAGCACCAAGAGGAGAAAGAAAGCAAGCAAGCAAAGGAAGGACAAGAAAAGGAAAGGAAAGGAAATGAAGGCAAGGATCAAGCAACTTCAGCGGGAATACTTGCAGGTAACAGGTTGCATGTATGATTTCCTAGCTGGTTTTGACAAGCATGGTATGTACATGTTGGTATTTGGTTCTTTTGTTGTCATTGACATGGATTTTGTCGGGTTTGACAGTGGCTTTTAGCCTTTCCTTGCCATTTACGGATAACCATGGTGTGATGGGACTTTTCTCGATTTTAACTTTGGATTGCCGGAAGATTTTGGATCCGGGTGAGGTGGTCTCAGGAAAATTCCCAAAGGCATAGGAATCCCTTGATCGGTAATGGTAGGATACACGTTAAAGCCTGAGGGTGGAGACAGGAAAAATCCTCAAGGTATTGGTGAAGAAATTATGAGGTATCCAAGCTTGGTTTGGTTTTGTGATCTCAACACTGGTTTAGGTGAGATCACTGTATGGTGAGGGTGGAGGTTGTTTAACCTCTGGATTCCCTTGGTTATGTTTGGATTGGTTTATCCCATGAGATCCCACATTCATGCTTGGAATATGGCACGGGGGTGATTAGCTGAAAGAAAGATCTAGTTCAGCCAATCTATGGTCAAGTGGAACGTGGAAGACCCGAACCCAGTTGGTGTTTGCCTATGGTTAATAAAAGCTAAGTTTCTCTTTCTTTTGGCAAGGAAATGTACTGGTTATTATGTGGTTTTAGTGACTCTTCTCTAATTGTTATTTATTTGGTTATATGTTGGTTATAAGCATGGTTTTATGACAGATCATAGTCATGGATCTTTTCATGTCTTCACTCATAACTAAATAAATAATGAATGCAAGACCTAATTGTTGTTAATACAACTAATGAGAGAAAGTAATGACCCTTCTTGTTAAACCTAAGATAAGTTTTCATTTCCTTATGTTCAGACTTGCATTCACGACTTGCAGATTTCAAGTTCATCATGTGTTTGATAGAATGTCTGTTATGGTTAGGCTTGGTTAGGTCAAGCCCTTAATCAAGTTTTCTTTTAGAGGCTTTTTATTGGTGTCATTTATTGTCTCATAAAGTCTCATCAACTTAGGGGCATTGGTTTGGAGACTAGCCCTGAAAAAGTGGCTTAGATATTGCAATCTCTGGTACAAAACTTGCTGAAAAAGACTGCAATTTCTCCCTTGTAGGCATTGTGGGAGCGACTAGAGGGTTCTAGTCGCATGCATGCCTTGTCATGGGAGAGATTGGGGGTTTAATTAATTGAAATGATAGGGTAACTAAGGTGTTGGGCACCTGGGGTGGTGGATTAACTCCTAGGGGTCCTATAGCACCTGAGGGAAGTCTGTAAGGTCTTGTTTTGTTGAATCCATTTCCTTAAGGTCATATAGGAGGTTGATCTTATCATAATGGCCCTCAGCTCATGTTTACCTAGGGAAAGTCGATCAAAGTGGGTAGATATGAGAGGAGGCGATTACATAGAGATTTTCTTGGTGAAACCCCTTATGGTTTTTAAACCCTAAATTTGACATTTTTCGACTTGGATCAACCAATCATCTATAGTCAGATATCTTGACTTCTTCAAAGGAGAGTAACATTCAGATACTCACCATACTAGATTTTTAGCCCATAATATCTGCCAACTATTTGTTTCTCTTGAGAAACCTTTTTGTGCTTAGCTCTGAAATAGCTCAATACTTTGCAATATTTCTAAGAAAAAAAAATATACCAAAAAATTGGTACATGTTACATCAAGCTAAGCAATCTCATCTTCTTGAGAACAACCTCTGCCTTCAAATTTGAAGGAGGACATGGTCCTCATACATCAACCATCTTGGATCTTGACATAGCATATTAGTTAGGTCGCCTCCCATGTCAATCAAATCGAATTCCTATATAGAGACCCTTTGAGCTGGACACCAAATTGACCATTGGATCCTTATTATACTTACTCTTTAGTCACAAATTTTTAAAATTATAGAGACTAAAGAGATTCGAACTCTTCTGAGCTTTTCTCCTTATAGACTACTCATCAACAAGACAATATCATCTTTGAAAATGATCCAAATTTTAACCTTGAGGGAGAGACTCAACCTCACAAACTTCAGTAAAAGCCACCTAAGATTCAAACTTCAAAAGCCAAATGCTAACTTTTAAGTCGGTTTCTGAAAGGCATTTATGTGAACCTTTTGCTTTATTGTTTTCATCAAAAGTCTTCAGCCTCTTAGACACACAGATCAGATTGCGCAAAAAGCCAGTCATCTTGCCTTTAGACTGAGGTTTCTGAGACTTCCATCCTTAATGGATTGAGGGTTTCAATCCATATATTTTCTTTGATGATATGATGATCTAGTTATAACATACACCAAACAATTTTCAAGATGACTTCAAAAGGTCTTCACAAGAATTTCAGTGCTAAGTTTAAACCAGTGGAGATATTTTTGGTCTGGTGAGATGTCTTCAACAATTCAGGTTGGAGCTACAAAACTCTCAGTCTTCTTGAGATTTTATGAATTTCTAGGTCTTTAGAACAAGATATAAGTTATGGGATTAGAACAAGATGTAAAACAATGTGTCACATGTGGGAATTGAACCCCGGTTAGAGGATAACAAAATTTCTCCCAACCACTCAAGGTACATCCAGTTGACTAATTGTTTGCCTATCTTATGTTTATGTATTTCCTCTTTCTCTCCTTGTTAACTTCTACAAAGGTGGATCCATTATATTTTTAGATCTTGTCCTTGATTTGAATTCAATTTCTTCATTACATGTGTTCTCAAATAGGGGATCACAAAGTCTTTGGATCGAGTACAAGGCCCTTCTATATGTTGTGCAATGCGATGAAAAACTAATGCTTCATTGTTTTGATGTTGTATACTAGCTTCTAAGTTCTTTTGACATAAAATTTGATGTATTGTTGAAATAGGTGTTTTCATAAATAAAAATTCTCAAGGACAACATCCTTTTATGTGTCATATAAAATGAAAACGATCACAACATTCTAAGTTAGTATACTATTGTTTCATCTTTCTCTAATGTCACAGTCCTACTACCTTTCAGACTTATGAAACATGTTCCAACCATGTACATCATAGTCATTTATTTTCGATTCATATGCCACCATTTTCAGCTACCTCTCCTTGGATGGTTTTGTCACTCAATCTATATGTGTGAATGAACCCTAAACCTTTATTTCTCGCCTAAGGTATAAGAGTTCTCATCTCATTGCATATCATGTCACACTCACATGTTTCCAAGGTTTAGATAATCCATTATGGGTGGTTTATTTTAGGCTCTTCTTATATTTACAATGTTCCTTTGCTCCATATGGGCAATTACTATTTTATAACTAGTTGTAGAAAATTGACAAGTTTGTCATCTCCCATTTTTTGGGCCAAAATATTTGTATGGGACTCTCTTGCCACCATATTAAAGACCAAATAAAATTGCATGAATAAAACTTATTGCAGCATTATTATGGTTGAGTTGAAGACTAAAGATGATTTCTATTTTGGATGTTAATAAGGGCTGTGAAGGAAATCATGTAGATGCCATTAAAGACATTTTTTAGATGTTACTTAGACATTTTGAGGTTGTTCTTAATGGTGATATTGCCAAAATTAATATATACATTACCAAAGATGTAAATCTAGATGAATTTCTAAATGTATCACATTGTATTTAGTATATATTATGTTCATTTAATTTTGACTTTGACATGGGCACAATAGAGAATCATCGTTGTTTATCTTCTAGATAACACAAATGTTTTTATAATTGTAGATAAAAGTAACCACTTTACTACCCCAAATGTCACTCACTTTTTCAACAAAACAACAAAAATGGAAAAAATGAGCAATTAAAAAATGAATAGTTTTAGTGGTAATTTGGATAATGTCTTTTCTAAAATTACACAATGTTTCTTTATGGGTGCACATTTTTATGAAAGCATTTTTGTTTATGTGTATCTATTACCACTTTTCATTACAAAAAAAAAAAAATGAAGCCACTTCAATAAATCTTGAAGTCACAAGGTGTCCATTTGATCATTATATGGTGAAATCTTCACCATGGTTCACTTTAAGAGAGGAATAGAGATTTGACAATAAACTTCCTCCAACTACTTGGTTTCAACTTTATGATATCTCTAGAGCGTTTTTAGTGGATAGTAAAACATATTAGGCTTGGACGGAGGATGCTAATGTATGTGACAAATAGGTGATGTTAATAAATTATCCATTCATACACTAACATTACCATTAATACCAATAACTATTGTTGCCAATAGTTCAATGACATTCCACAAAATCTTCTTCCGTTTGTTTCTTTCCTTAATAGTGAGCGTTAACCATACATTATGGACAAACTCCAACAAATTTGTGCAAATCAATGCTTTAATACTAACTTGATCCAAACACACAATAGCATGATTAACATGATCACAACAACCATGACAAAGGGATTCAACTCACTACACAATCATTAGATTATGGCATGGCAAGTTGAGATAACTTAGGGAATAATAATCCCCTGATCGGGATGTAACACAAGGGAGGAAGAGGGACCGGGGAGATGGGACCGGGAAGGAGGAGGAAGCGTCCAAGTGTGCGAAAGGATAGGTGAGGGAAATGGAGTGAGAGGACAGGGGCGAAGGCAAATGGATGGGCATGGCAAGGAAAGAACAGACCCCGAGAGGAGGGTGGAGATGGATAAGGAGGACAACGAGGATGGTAGGGGGGCCAGTGGGAGGGCAAGCAGAAGGACACTAGCAAGTGGTAGGGTGAGGGACGTGATCATACGGCAAGAGCAGTCGAGAGTAAGTGAGCGTTAATGCGAGGAGGTGGAAGTCAGGATAGAGGGCCACCATTCCAAGGTGACGGCGTAGGGATTAGTGAAGGGAATGATGACAGACAGGTGGTCGCAAAGGGAAAAGACAGAAAGGGGAGGGGAATAAAACATAAGGGAAAACAGACAATAGACAGACGCATGCAGAGGGAGGAGACGAGAACCGGAGAGAGGAAAGGTGGCCGAAGAACGACGTTGCAGCCTGCGGACGGAAGCAGAGCCAGTCCTGCAATTTTGTATGTTAATCTGGCCCCCTAGCTTCGTAAGGCATAGGATGATTTTTTGCATTAATCTAGGACATTTGTTCAGGAGAAGGTCTGAGTCTAGTAGGGAGGCACCCAAGAATTCTTGGGACCTTGGTTGGCCGAAAACTGTAGAATGGGCAATGAAAATCCTGGGGAGTAAGCTAGGAAGGGAGGGAATATATTCCAGGAATGGAAAGGTATCCACCACGGAAAATTCTTGAAACGAAACAAGGAAGAGCGAGATCATAATGACCCCTGTTGGAAACCCCAAGATAGAACCAGAAGAAAAAAAGGAAAAACCTCGGAGAGCAAGTAGAACTGAGAAAAGAGGGGAACAGGGAAACATAAGACCTCGGAGGGGCGGAAGAAAATAGGGTCAGCATTATGAGGCCTAGATCCTTGGAAAACATACCCATGACCAAGACTTCTTGCAATGTGAGAAATGGTAGACCAGCCTACCTTCGAGGTGAACCTAAGCAAACGCCTCTGTCGTGTTGTTTGAGCGACGTATGTTGCCACGAGGGAAAAACAATAAGAGCAGTAAGAATTGAAAGAACCCATAATTATGAGAGGAACTGGGAAATTCTAAAAGAAATCTCGCAAAGCATAAGTTTTGGCACTAAAAGGGATAACAAAAGGGACATAGGTAAAAGGGAAATTGTTTGGATGTTTTATTATTATCAAACCGATAATCGTAACTATTATGTGATAGGTCTCACCTCACACCACGCCCAGCACAGTGAGGAGGACAACAAACAAAAAGAAGCAGCCAATAGCAGGCATGCAAATAACATGGCGATACGAAGGGCAAGAGAGACAAAAAGATGGCACAGGGGGTGAGCGGCTCAAACAAAGAGCAAAGAAAGAAAGGGAGAAAGTCAGGTTGTGAACATATGAAAACCCTCATTGACGCCAACATGACAGGGAACCCACCACACATCAAAGCACAATTTTTTGGATGGGAGTGAGAACTAAATGACAACATAAGGAACCAAGACATCCCCATGGAGGAGTGGGAGAGTATGGTTCCAGACCCAGAGAACTCTCGAGGACGACACTCCCTCTTCAGATAGACAATACAACAGTATTGGGTCATGAAGAACATGGTGGCACGGGCCATGACTCTTAATCGGGAACAAGCAACAAGTAGAGGACCAGAGGTAAAGGAGGACACCAAGGAAAAGGATCCTGTTGGGGCAGAACTCCTCAGGGAGATTGCAACAGTCCATATATGAACTTATAGAAACAACTTGGCATTGGGAAGAATTGAGCAAACACTTCAAGACATGAAGAGGAGTGAGATGCTTGGCTCCAGTGCCAAAGCGCCAGCCCCAGTAATATCCTCAAATGAGGATTGAAGCAGAGGTCCAATACATTTCTGATAAAATTTTGATGAACAACTTTTACTTGTTTAATTTGAACAATAGTATAGATAGTAAAGACAATGTTGCTAGATGGATAGAGAAAGACCTTTTCAAACTTTGGACAGGGTTTAATGTAGACAGGTGGCTATCTCGTTTCCTTCGGGTAGGTAAGCCACCTGAAACAAATGGAAGTTCTCATTTTTGAATAGTCAATATTAATAGAGGAAGCACCACTAAGTTTACAAAAAAAAAACTTAGGGAATAATAATTTTTTTTAAATTTTAAAAAATAAGAGTTTGATAAAATTGAGCATGGACTCAACTCCATTTCCTCAAATGAAATAAATATGTACAACATGAAGCTTATAACATATTTATTAATCAACTTATTAATAACCATAAAATTTGAATCTTCTTTACAATGTGAAGGTGATTATACAGAACATAGGCAAGGAACGTGATGTTGGAGAATGTAACTAGTTTCAGTTTTCATAATTTGTACCATCATGTAAAAAGCAAAAGAAAAGAAAAAGAAAATATTTTATTTTATTTTTCTATACAAGCATGTTCTTCATGCTTCTAGGTTCTTAAGTCTAAGAGTCACAGTTCTATTTGGACCTATTGTAAAAGAAAAAGAAAAATATTTTTTAAATATGTAATTTTGGGTCAGAAACCCCTCTAGGTGCCAAGTCGGCCCTGCCCCAATGGATGTGTCTATTCAAAACCCCTTTGAACTATATAAATAGAGGGAAGATGAAGCGCATTTGAACACACACTCTTGATGGATTGTGGTATGAAATATCACAGAGTGGCAGAGAATAAGTGGAGGACGAAGTTTGAAAAAGAGGATGTCTTCTTGAGTTAGACTTTGTGGAAGATTTGTCTTGGCACATCCCTTGTTGATGGATATCTTGAGAAGAAGGAAGGTTTGACATGGCATCTAGGGGTGGAAGTTTTTCTGGTTATGGGTCTTAGATATCTCATTTGATATAATTCTATAAGAATAGAAATTTTCTAGGTTTTCCCCATGGAGGGGTTTTGCCCTAATTTTGAGCCTATATCTTGTGTTTTTTTTTTTTGAGATCTTCATGTTCATGTTATGGTAATTGTTTGATGAAAGAATCAGAATAAGATTATTGAGAAGCAAATTAAATTCAAAAGCAATAAATATGGAAAAGGAAAATTTAATATAATGATGAAGCCTCGTGATTTTCCAACATGGTATCATAGGTTAGGTGGCTTGAAGTTGGAGGTTTTCATATCATATTATGTTAACACTTCTTTGATAAGTTAGTTTGTTCTAGTTTCTGAAGAACACAAGCTCCAAATGACAAAATATAAGTCGTTGTAGCTCGCATTTGTCAACAGAAGCTCGATGAATATGTTTCATATGAATCGTGGTTCATATAGAACTCATATCTGTGGTTCAGTGGCTCACTATAGGGTTTCGCATTAAAATTTATAAAAAGGTGACAGTGAACAATTACTTAATATGTGCTCGCATGACTATATTATATAGTGCATAAGTCTGTGATGATTTGAAGTTCGATCATATTTTATGATACTAAGTGGTGTGATCATATTTTATGATTTGCTTACCTAGTCCTGTGATAATACCTATATATGCTAAATAAAAGGAGGCATCCAAGCTTTAAAAGGAAGATTGTTCTCGGCTCAAACTATAATTTACAATGGCAAGTGGCCATGACAATCCACAATGATATTACAAATGTGACTTTACATTAATCTGTAAATCACCATCTCAAAATGTGACATCGCACAATGTTGTGGTTCATTACATCAATTTGCAATTTGCTTTGGTGGATCGGTACCTCTGAAGGTACAAACACCCTGATTCTATGGTTTGATTCAAAAAAGGCTTGAACCTGTGGTTTATTGGCTCACACCTGTGATGATTCACATACATTACATTTGTAGCATCTCATCATTGGAATTGAAACTTATACCTTTATACAGTATGGACCATATATGGCTCGCTTTTTTTGTGACTCATTTATGACATATGAATCAAATCATACTTTTTGATAGATTGCAATTACTTTATGGGTCACGATATCTCAGCCTTTGTGGCTTATATAAGTTTTACAAACCTCACTTGACATTATGATTGTAACGACCCCTCCATATCTACCCAAATTCACTGACCTGCTAGGGTAAACATGAGACAAAGAGCGATTATGACATGACCTGACCTCCTAGGTCCCATTAAGGAAGTGGGGTCTACTGCGGAAGACAAAGTGACATCTCATAACATCTTATAGGGGCTACAGGTCACTCAAAGGTTAAGTAACCACCCCAGGTTGCCAAAACCTAAGCTTGACACCCTTTTCTCTTACCTGGATCCCCAACCACACCCACAACAAAGCCCTCCATGTGGTTGGAAGCCTCCAACCACATGCACAAGCCTACATTCATGCAATTGCAACAAAAAAAATCCAGTTCAAAGGTAACGGTCTCGGATTTTGAGCCACCATTTAAGGCTAGCCTCTAGACCACTGCCCATAACATAGTGAGACTTTCCAGGATGATCAAAGACATCACGAAAAAGTTATTCATACACAATTGATCAAGGACTTGACCTAACCAGACCTAACCATGTCTCTCATTTTGTCAAACATGTTGAAGACATGTAATCTACAGGTCATGAATGCATATTTAAAGAGAGGAGTTTGATACTTATTTGAGAATCATGAAGAATGTCTAATTCTCTCTCATAATAGTTGCGACAACATCTATTAGCTCATGCATTCATTAACCATTCATCAACAAGCAAAACATATCAAGAGCCATAATTAAAACCTTTTATGAAACCACACTTATAACCGGAATAATAGCCATGCTAGAATAACCATCAAATTCACACAATTGTTGATTTATGTAGCTTGGGAGGTACTCCAACCCCTAGGGTTCAAGGTTTGGAGAGAAAAGTTCCACAAGGGTAGCTTGTGGGCTTGGAAGCCAAGTATGGGGTTTTGGCACCCATCGAGATTTGGGACAAAACGATGATGGATTTGCGACATGTGATGGATGAGGATGATAGTGCTTGGAAAGACGATTCCAATGTAATGAAAATCGTTTGAATCCGAGTTGTCATTAGAGAGATATTGATTTTTGAAGTTGACAAATTAATTATTAGTTGTCAAGTAGGCCGACTTGATGTAAAAGAGAGCCAATGGACGTGTTGATTCAAATGAGACGTTGAGCCTTCATATGTCTATATCGTGCATATGTGATTTAATGCTTTATATTTCTACTGTGAAAAGTAGTTTATGGTTGAGATTCTTGGTTTGGTAGTGTTAGTGATTTTAAGACTCTAGCCTAGACCCAAGGTTGTGGAAATTCAACATGGTATCATAGCATGTCTGAGCTACTTTGGAAGTAAGTAAATTAGAGTTGTGTGCAATGAAGTACAACGTGAGAGGGAGTTGGTCACATTGTGAGTGAAGGGTTCACTACAATGTAAGAGTTGCAGGCAGGTATCCAATATGAGGACATGTTAGAGGGGTTGTCCAACTATAGTCCATGGAAGGAAAGGATCAAGTTGATCTTGCAGGTCAACATGATCTGGGATTTTTCCGATAAAGAGATCAGGAAGCCAATCGACCCTAAGGAACTAGAAATATGGGAAGATTTGGATGCGAGGGCAAGACTAATCATCCTAGATGGTGTGAGGGATGCCCTAATACCTCATTTGTCTGCGAAGAGCATTGCACATGAGATGTGGATATCTCTTCAGAATTTGTTCTAGAATAAATACGAGAACCGAGTATTGGTATTGGAGGATAAGTTGAAGTCCACCAAGAAGATAAAGGGTGAAAGCGTGACCTCGTATCTGACAAGATTGTCTCAAGTCAAGGATGAGCTCGCTACCATCAGTGTGACTATCTCAGATGGAGATATGGTAAGGATTGCCTTGAAAGGGTTCACCGAGGAATGAAAACCCTTCATCAAAGGAATTGTTGCTAGGGAGAAGCTGTCAGACTGGGATAGGTTGTGGGATGACTTCATTTAGGAAGAATTGTGAGATGAGGATCTTCAGCCGAAGAAAAAAGCTTTAGATGATGATGTGACACTTGCATCACGAATGAAGGGTAGGCAAAAGAAGGACTTGAGTAAAGTCAAGTGTTTCAATTATGGTGAGATGGGTCATTTTTCGTCAAGATGTCCGAAGAAGAAGAAGGGGAATGATGAAAAGAAGAAATGAAAGCAGGTCGTTAGTGTTGCCACTTCAGTAGAGATGGATGATCTATCAAGGAGATTGGAAGAGGAGGAATTTGTTATGATTTCTCATTTCTCACAGAGTACTATCATGGAGGATAGATGGTACGTGGATAATGGTGTGACGAAGCATATGACAGCGTCACAAGAGGTTTTTGAGACTCTATCTGGATGGGACTTGACGTTGCACATGGTCTTAGGTGACAAGAGTTAGTTGGTGTTATGAAACTAGCTCACAAAAAGATAGAAAAGATAGATCAACGCCTTAGAATTCAACCTCTTCGAGGGGGAAACCTCCTTTACATTACATAAATGAACAATTCTTGGATGATACAAATG